>BQKN01057851.1:0-25205 GCA_022839385.1 Asparagus kiusianus | reverse complement strand
TGCATCTTGCGCGGTTGACCGTGGCGGTCGACCGCTGGGAGTTTTGCAAGTTTTCCTGTTCGGGTCAGTTTGGGTTTTTAGGTCGGGTTGGAGGGCTCATATATATATTATTTTATTCGTGAGAGCCTCCTCATCATCTCAAAAAACCCTAGCAGCCTCCCCCTATCCTCTTGCAAACCCTAACCCAAATTTTTGGGTGTTTCTCGGCGAGTTCTGGGAGTTCGAGCGAGATCTAGCGGCGTTCAGCGAAGGAGAACCTTCTCACGACCTTACCCACAGTAGTTCATCACCTCTCAGGCGAGTTTCATCTCGCCTAATCCCTCACCCAATTTTTAAATGTTTTTTAATAATTTTTTCTTATGATTTGTGAGCCTAACATGCTAGTTTATGTATAAACATAGATCTTATTATTGTATATTGCAAAGAGAACATAGATCTTAATAAAGATCACACACGAATTTTTTAATGTAGATCTAGATCTGGAAATACTTCTAACAAGAGTTTTGTAAGAAAAAAATTTTGTTTTCGAAGGTTTTGACACGAAATATACATGTTTAAGTTTTGATTTGTTTTATCTATAGTAATAAGTCTGTAAATCACATGTTATGGTTATGCTAAATTATTTATGAAGGTTTAATAATGCCTATAATTATCGTACGGAAGTTTTGGATCGAACCCACATAGAACAGAAACCAAACTAGGGTTTTTGCTTTTACGCGGTCGACCGTGGCGGTCGACCGCGTGCCGTGCATAGAAGCAGTAAGCTTCTGCTCCAGTCACGGTCGACCGTGACGGTCGATCGCTAGGAATTTTTATTGTTTTGTCCTGTTGTGTTTAGGTTTGTGTGGCTGGCATAATATCTGGGTTATTTGGGTTTGCTATACACTGAGAATTGTGTACATGAGTTGAGTACAGACATGAGTCTTAGTTTTATTCATCAGGATATGAGGGTGAACAATTTAGTTGTTGTTTCAGACATTATTTATATGAGAGTCCTCGTGCTGGACTATAATCATCAGAGTCCTCGTATTGGACTATAAACTATTGAAGTCCTTGTGAGGGACTATGAGTTATGGGAGTCCTCGTGTTGGACTATAATCATCAGAGTCATCGTGTTAGACTATAAACTATTAAAGTTCTCGTGTTGGACTATAAGCTACTAAAGTCCTTGTGCCGGACTATAAACTATGAAAGTCCTCGTGTTGGACTTTAAGTAATACAGGTTGACATATTTTTGACATATGACGGATTATTGATGGTATGGTTGGAGATGGAGTTATTACTCCACGTAGTTGTTGGATTGGGCATTTAGCTATTTACAATATGAGCTTATGGGATTGTTGAGTTCCCACGCACATGCTTTAAATTCCTAAATATCAAACTCCTATTTTATTTCAGAGTTTATGATTGATTATCTATATGTATTAACAACTATTTTCATATCCCTCTAGCCCTTCCCCTGGGGTTGGTTGAGATGTTACTCGTTATAGCGCTTTGACGCTCGTTGTTTCCCCACTTTCAGGTAACAAGCCAGGTGCACACAGAGCCGTAGCTTGATGGACTTGGTCTAGTTACTATTCATAGATTTTTATTAGCCGTTTATTGTTAGGACTCCATGATGATTTTGGTTATGAACATTGAAATGTTATTTCTAGCTTTGTAAAGGCGAGGTGCCTTAAATGTCATTTCATTTGATTGTCTATGTCAAGACATATGTATTTAACTCAGAGGTTTTTTTTTTCAAAGATTGATTTATTCATGTCAGTGGTGGCTATTTCCTTCAGAGTATCTGTTGTTTAATATTTCTTTTGTACATTCTCTTTTGCCTGTTTGTACCTACACCTGTTATTGATTCCACTAGATAGATATTTATTGTGATGGTGAAACATGTTATTGCACGGTGTAGTACATGACTGGTTTGACATTCTTGGTTTCACCTCGGACTGGAGCCTTGTTGAAACCAGGAACGTCACAGTTGGTATCAGAGCTCTAGTTCTAGTATCCTTAGGATTATCCTATGTCGAGTCGTGGAGTTAGAATAAAGTTTCATAGGATTCATGTATTGAGTCCGCTAAAAATTTCTAGTACGAGTGAGGACGTTATATACGCGTATTCAAAAATTACGAATTTTTTTTCTAATATTAAAAGTATTTGTGTGAATAATATATGACGTGAAATCATTATATGTTTTATTTGAGGACTCATAAACCTTCTTCTATGTGCTCAGATGGCAGGACGCGGTAGACCTCGCACTTGGAGAGCTGGTCAGGTAGAGCCACAGCAGGCTCCACCAGCACAACAACAGACTTCACCCGAGCCGTAGCAGGCTCCCTAATACCTAATAGATCTGATGGCTCCCATAACCGCTAGGATGGCAGCTCTTGAGGAGCTTGTAATGAGTCACATCACCCCACCACCACCAGTTGTTCCACCACCGGTTGTACCAGCTTTTCTAGTTGCGGAGGGTTTACAGGGGAACACACCAGCACCTACCCCACAGGTAGTTGTGGATAGATCAATAGAGCAGGAGACTTGACTCCGTCTGGTGGAGAGATACCAGAAGATGAGAGCACCGGAGTTTTAGGGATCATCAGATTCACTGGCAGCACATAAGTGGAAGGAGGATATGAGCAACATTCTTGAGATACTGAATGTGACATCGGTTCAGAAGCAGAGGCTGGCATCTTATAGTCTCAAGGGAGATATATGGAGATGGTATCGGTTGCAGTTCACTCCAGATCAGAGGATGACACTCACCTGGGAGGACTTCACTTATTTCTTTGATGAGCAGTTTATCTCTTCCGCAGCACGGGTCGGGAAAGAGCTTGAGTTATCCAGATTGACTCAAGGAGACATGTCAGTAGCGGATTTTGAGAGCAGATTTATGAGTCTACTTCATTTCACGGGCATATGGCAGACCGGAGAGCGCCAGGCTCAGATATTTCTAGCAGGACTTCGCCCTAGCCTTCGTCGATATCTTACTTCTAGGAGGTTTTATTCAGTTCAAGAGGTAGTGGATACTGCCATCTCTCAGGAGAATGAGTCAGCCATGTTCCAGAAGGATAAGGAGGGGAACATCAAGGAAAAGGGCAAGAATAAGAGGCCTTTTTCAGGACCCCAGCAGCAGCAGCGACAAGGCTCTCATAGGAGAGGACCCCAGAATAAGCAGAGAGCGCCTCAGTAGCGCAAGTTCTAGGGCACTTGTTTTAAGTGTCACAAGACAGACCACAAAGCATCAGAGTGTCACAGTGCACTAGCAGGAGCCCAGCAAGGGAGAGGGCAGAATCAGCAGCAGGGCAGATTCTAGGGCCAAGGTCAGGGTCAACAGGCGAGACTTGAGGCACCGCCAGCAGTTCCTATGATTGAGGGGAAGGTTCGTGTAGTTCAGGAGGTCCTTCAGGGGCAGGTAGTCCAGTATACCCCACCTCCAGCAGTAGAGCAGCTTTCAGCCACAGGCAGAGTGTATGTAGTAGTTCCTCGTGATCATGGTGTGAGTGTGGCCGTAGTGGAGGGTACGTTTTCCGTGAACTCCTTTCCAGCCCATATTCTTTTTGATTTCAGGAGCTTCTCACTCTTTCATATCTTATGCTTTTATAAGTAGACTTCAGCTCGCAGCTCAGCCTCTAGATTTTCCTTTATCAGTTTCCACCCCTCTAGGTGAGATGTCGCTCTTGGAGAGCATTTGTAGGAAGTGTATCATCAGTTTAGATGAGTCTGAGTTTGTTGTCAACCTGATAGTGTTGAGCATGTCAGAGTTTGATGTTATTCTTGGTATGGATTGGCTATCTTTCTACCATGTTAGTATCAACTATTTTGCAAAAATAGTCAAGTTGCAAGCATTCGATGGGTCCGAGTTAATTGTGGCAACCTCTCAGGGGAACCAGTTTTCGGAGTTATTACTGGCGTACATCGAGGAGGTGATGCTTCGGGATCAGAGTGTGGATATATACGAGACTAGAGTTGTCTCAAATTTTCAGGATGTCTTTTAGGACATACCTGAGTTACCTCCTGTGAGAGAGGTTAAGTTCTGTATTGAGTTGCAGTCGTGCACAGCCCCGATATCCTGAGCATCCTATCGCATGGCACCTGCTGAGATGAGGGAGCTACAGACCCAGTTGGATGAGTTGTTAGTTCAGGGATTTATACGTCGGAGTCATTCTCTGTGGGGAATGTCGGTCCTCTTCATGAAGAAGGATGGTAGTATGCGATTGTGTATCGACTACCATGAGTTGAACAAGGTCACTATCCGGAATAGATATCCTTTGCCTCGGATTGATGACTTGTTCGATCAGCTACAGGGAGTGTAGTATTTCTTAAAGATTGATCTTCATATTGGTTATCATCAGTTATGGGTCTGGGAGATGGATATTCCCAAGATCACCTTTCTGACTCGATATGGGTCCTTCGAGTTTTTAGTTATGCCATTTGGGTTGACCAATGCACCCGTGGTATTCAAAGATTTGATGAACCGGGTCTTCCGTCTATTTTTCGACCAGTTCGTGATTATGTTCATTGATGATATTCTTATATATTCGAGATTAGAGTCGGAGCACGAGCAACATCTACGTTTGGCTTTGCAGACCTTGCGTGAATATCAGCTATATGCTAAGTTCAGCAAGTGTGAGTTTTGGATTTCTGAGGTCAGTTTTCTTGGCCATCTTATCAGCAGAGAGGGCATAGCGGTAGACCCAGCTAAGGTTTCACCAGTACTTGATTGGGAACCGCCGAAAACGGTCACCGAGATTCGTAGATTTTTGGGATTGGTCGGATATTACAAGAAGTTCATTCAGGACTTCTCGAAGATTGTGATGCCCCTTACACACCTTACAAAGAATGGTGTATAGTTTACTTGGAGCATAGAGTGCCAGAAGGCTTTTGATACCTTGAAGGCTAAGTTGACTACGGCGCCAGTTCTTACTATTCCGAGTAGTGACATGATATTTGTTGTGTACACGGATGTGTCGTTAGTAGGTTTGGGAGGTGTTCTGATGCAGACTCAGAAGGTAGTAGCATACATCTCACGGTAGTTAAGAGTTCATGAGCAGAACTACCCTACTCATGATTTAGAGTTAGCAGCGGTTGTATTCATGATGAAGGCATGGAGACACTACTTATATGGAGTGCAGTTCGAGCTTTTCACAGACCATCAGAGTTTGAAGTATCTTTTCTCCCAGAAGGAACTTAATCAGAGGCAGCGGTGATGGATTGAGTTCATCAAGGACTACGAGTTCACGATTCAGTATCATCCAGGGAAGGTGAACGTCGTAGCAGATGCTTTGAGTAGGAAGCATAGACATCAGGTTGTGACTTTGAGGTGCTCATTTATAGAGATCTTCTCACTCTTAGCTAGTTTGACTTTAGGCCAGAGTTTGGTGGGACCAGCGCATATTTGGGAGCTATATCTGTGCAGCCATCTTGGAGGGATAGAGTAGTCAGAGCTCAGTTAGAGGACTCTTGGATTCAAATCTGGAAGGAAGAGATTTCCAAAGAGACCAAAGATGATTAGACCATTGGAGCAGATGGAGGCCTTCGAATGAAGGGTCGATTAGTTATGCCAGCCAGTGTGAAGCTGAAGAAGGAGTTGTTTGATGAAGCACATCGTACCCGATATACAGTGCATCCATGAACCACCAAGATGTACAAAGACTTGAGGAGACATTTCTGGTGGAGTGGTATGCGTAGAGACATTGCATATTATGTGGTTAACTGTTTCACCTGTCAGCAAGTGAAGGCAAAGCACCAGAGACCAGCAGGGACACTTTAGCCTTTACCCATTCCAGAGTGGAACTGGGTGGACATTTCTATGGAATTCATTGTGGGGTTGCCGAAGTCGAAAAAGGGGAACAATTCAGTTTGGGTGATAGTGGATCGGTTGACGAAGTCGGCACATTTTATTCCAGTAAGGACCACTTATACCGTCGAGGCATATGCGAGGATATTTATTCAGGAGATAGTGCGACTGCACGGAGTTCCGGACACGATTATGTCAGATCAAGGATCAGTATTCACCTCACACTTTTGGAGGAGTTTCCAGAATTCATTCGGCAGCAGATTATTGCACAACAGTGTATTTCACCCTCAAACAGATGGTCAGATAGAGAGAGTGAACCAGGTGTTAGAGGATATGCTACGGGCTTGTGTTATTGATTTCCAGGGTAGCTGGGAGGATCATATTCTGTTGATAGAGTTCGCTTATAACAATAGTTATCAAGCGACGATTGGTATGGCTCCGTATGAGGCACTGTACAGGAGGCCTTGTAGATCCCCTATATGTTGGGCAGAGCCGGAGGATAGCTTGTTGCTTGGACCAGAGCTGGTGAGGTAGACTACCGAAAAGATAGCATTGATTAGGGAGTGTATTCTAGCCGCTTAGAGTCGACAGAAGAGCTACGCAGATCATAGACGGCGACCTTTAGAGTTTCAGGTGAGAGATTTTGTTATGCTGAAGATATCACCGATGAAGGGTGTGCAGCGATTTGGCAGATAGGGAAAGCTTGCCCCAAGATTTATTGGCCCTTTTTGGATTGTTGAGCGTATTGGGGCTGTTTCTTATAGACTAGATCTTCCAGCATCGATGTCTAGTGTGCACGACATATTTCACATCTCTATGCTCAGGAAGCACCTTCATGATGAGGAGAGACAGCGAGTGTTGGATGCTCTAGAGATCGAGCTTCAGGACGATTTGACTATGATTGAGATCCCAGTTTGTATACTTTCTAAAGAGGACAAGAAGCTTAGAAATAAAGTGATTCCTTTGGTGAAAGTCCAATGGAACCGGAGAGGATCTGAGGAGATTTCTTGGGAGTGTGAGGAGGATATGCGTCACGACTACCCACACCTATTTGAACAGGTAAATTGATTGAATTGTGTTTTCATATGATTTATGATGATTTTGGGATAGTTATATTCATTTTTAACACTAGAATGGGGGTATTGTCACATGATCCTTAATCATTTGAAAAATATATGGTATATACATTAGGGTTTTCTTGTTTGGATTATTTCGCTCGATGTACTAATTTCATTTAGTTAAGGATTAAGGTGCGAATATTTGCATTCTAAGTTGTTAACTTTAAATAGTACTATATGGAAATCTATGTTATGAGATGATGTGAATTTCTCAGATTAGATTATTAATGTTTGAAATGTGATTTTGGAATTTCGAGGACGAATTTCTTTTAGGGGGGAGAATGTAAAACCCTGTAGAATTTGATTAATGAGTTTTTATTATGAAATATATGTTCATATCATAGATGAGTATGATAACAAATGTTTGGGGATCAAACAAGTATATTTATGTGAGAGGAATCGAGTGTCAAGACCAGCACACACACAACATGCACAAACAGGAGAAAACCTACACGGTCGACCGTGGCGGTCGACCGCCACACGCGCAGTTGTGGCAGGAGGCCTCTGCATCTTGCGCGGTTGACCGTGGCGGTCGACCGCTGGGAGTTTTGCCAGTTTTCCTGTTTCGGGTCAGTTTGGGTTTTTAGGTCGGGTTGGAGGGCTCATATATATATATATTATTTTATTCGTGAGAGCCTCTTCATTATCTTAGAAAACCCTAGCAGTCTCCCCCTACCCTCTTGCAAACCCTAACCCAAAATTTTGGGCGTTTCTCGGCAAGTTTTGGGAGTTCGAGCGAGATCCAGCGGCGTTCAGCGAAGGAGAAACTTCTTACGACCTTACCCACAGTAGTTTATCACCACTTAGGCGAGTTTCATCTCGCCCAATCCCTCACCCAGTTTTTAAATGTTTTTTTAATAATTGTTTTCTTATGATTTGTGAGCCTAACATGCTAGTTTATGTATAAATATAGATCTTATTATTGTATATTGCAAAGAGAACAAGTTTTTAGTTAATAAAGATCACACATGAATTTCTTAATATAGATCTAGATCAGGAAATACTTCTAACAAGAGTTTTGTAAGAAAAATATTTTTGTTTTCAAAGGTTTCGACACGAAATATACATGTTTAAGTTTTGATTTGTTTTATCTATAGTGATTAGTCAGTAAATCACATGTTCTGGTTATGCTAAATCATTTATGAAGGTTTAATAATGCCTATAATTATCGCACGGAAGTTTTGGATCGAACCAACATAGAACAGAAACCAAACTAGGGTTTCTGCTTTTACGCGGTCGACCGTGGTGGTCGACTGCGTGCCGTGCACAGAAGCAGTAAGCTTCTGCTCCAGTCGCGGTCGATCGTGGTGGTCGACCGCTGGGAATTTTTGTTGTTTTGTCCTGTTGTGTTTAGGTTTGTGTGGCTGGCATAATATCTGGGTTATTTGGGTTTGCTATACACTGAGAATTGTGTACATGAGTTGAGTACAGACATGAGTCTTAGTTTTATTCATCGGGACATGAGGGTGAACTTTAGATGTTGTTTCAGACATTATTTATATGAGAGTCCTTGTGTTGGACTATAATCACCAGAGTCCTCGTGTTGAACTATAAACTATTAAAATTTATGTGAGGGACTATGAGTTATGAGAGTCCTCGTGTTGGACTATAATCATCAGAGTCCTCGTGTTGGAATATAATCATCAGAGTCCTCGTGTTGGACTATAAACTATTAAAGTCCTCGTGTTGGACTATAAGCTACTAAAGCCCTTGTGTCGGACTATAAACTATGAATGTCCTCGTGTTAGACTTTAAGTAATACAGGTTGACATATTTTTGACATATGACGGAATATTGATGGTATGGTTGGAGATGGAGTTATTACTCCACGTAGTTGTTGGATTGGGCATTTAGCTATTTATAATATGAGCTTATGGGATTGTTGAGTTACCCACGCACATGTTATAAATTCCTAAATATCAAACTCCTATTTTATTTCAGAGTTTATGATTGATTATCTATATGTATTAACAGCTATTTTCATATCCCTCTAGCACTTCCCTTGGGGTTGGTTGAGATGTTACTCGCTATAGCGCTTTGACACTAATTGTTTCCCCACTTTCAGGTAACGAGCCAGGTGCACGGGGAGCCGTAGCTTGATGGACTTGCTCTAGTTACTATTCATAAATTTTTTATTAGCAGTTTATTGTTAGGACTCCATGATGATTTTGGTTATGAACATTGAGATGTTATTTTTAGCTTTGTAAAGGCGAGGTGCCTTAAATGTCATTTCATTTGATTGTCTATGTCAAGACATATGTATTTAACTCAGAGGTTGTTTTTTTTTCAGAGATTGATTTATTCATGTCAGTGGTGGCTATTTCCTTCAGAGTATTTGTTGTTTAATATTTCTTTTGTACATTCTCTTTTGCCTGTTTGTACCTACACCTATTATTGATTCCACTAAATAGATATTTATTGTGATGATGAAACATGTTATTGCACGGTGTAGTGCATGGCAGGTTTGACATTCTTGGTTTTACCTCGGACTGCAGCCTTGTTGAAACCAGGGACGTCATATATATATATATATATATATATATATATATATGGCTATACAGTCCACTTTCCTTATGAATATGAGTATGCAAATGACTCATAAATGATCTATAATATAAAAATAAACATGACATTACCCTTTAAATTATCAAATAATGTTCTCAACGTACTACATGTCATGAAAAGAGACATTTTGAATTTGAAATTCAAACTTAGATGGCTGAGTTGAAGCTTTTTTGCTTATAAAGGAAATGCTAAATAAGTTTAGAACCCCGTAATTTTTATATGAATATATATGATTTTTTAGTGAATAAATAATTCTTTTATGATAAATAGCTTGAGGTCATTGATGTACATGATAACAAGTTATTTGAGATGATATGAGAATATGGGTGTAGAGTTTTGTGCGATGGCTTTGCAAATAAGCAAAACATGCACAAAAAACTAAATTTTTCCAGAACAGTCGACACATCAGTCGACTGACTGTATCGGTCGACACATCAGTCGACTGATACGCTGATTTCTAGTTTTTACAGGTTTCGGGTCTGTTTTGATTTGGTTCGAGTTTAGGTCGGGTTTAACCGTTCGTATATATCCCCTCTCACCCGAAATCACCCCTCTCATCTTCAGTATTGAGAAAACCCTAGCCCCCTCTCCCCTATCTAAAACCCTAGTTTTGTTCTTGGTGATTTAGGGAAGAACTTGGAGGATTTTCGGCGAGATCTTCACATTGCAGCAAAGGGGATCCACTCTCTCTCAGATCCAGGAGTTGTTCATCACCCAGAGGCGAGTAACATCTCGCCCAACTCTACCCCTTTTATTTTACACGAATTTATTGAGTTTAAATGAGTTTTATTGAGCCAAAAGACGTATTTTTAGTACAAAGAATAAATCTTTATGGTACATGATGTGTAGTATTGAAGCTTCTCAGTTTATAAAAAGATCACCAATGTTTTATTAAAGAGATCTAGATCTGAAAACGTTTGACAAAGAGTTATTTCATGGTTTATTGATTTCAAAACGTATCAAACATGTTTTTATGTATTTAAGGTTTTTGATAAATGTTTACATGTAAAACTTCCTTTCTAGTTTGGTACATATATGTTAATATCAGTATTCTTCATGCTTGGGATTGATGGGGATGAGTTTAGATCGAAATTTGGGTAAATAACAACTTGTACAGATTTTTCTGCAGTTGATCGGTCGACTGATCAGTCGACCGACGGGCAGATTTTCAGTCATCAGTCGACTGATCAGTCGACTGACGGGCTGATTTAGTTTCCTCAGCTTCTCAGTCTACTGATCAGTTGACTGGTGAGCCGAGGCTATGCTGTCTGAACTGTATCAGTCGACATATGAGTCGACTGACGTCATCAGTCGACACATCAGTCGACGGATGAGGTGTTTTACAGATTCTTGATCTGTTTGAGTTGTTGTTCGGGGTCGCCTCGATGACCTGACACTAGTTCACCATGTTAATGATTTATCTGTACATGTGGGTTGACTTTTAACACAAGTACCAATCCGCACACTGAGGCACGTGTGACATGAGTCTGTGTGTATCTTTTGTGTATACATATCATCAACACTTACACTTGGCGCATTTTATATTTAGTCCTCGTGTTGGACACCCATTCCATTCAGTCCTCATGTTGGACATTCACTATACTTAGTCCCCGTGTTGGACATGCATTGCTATTTAATCCTCGTGTTGGATATGCATTACCATCCGGTCTACGCGTTGGACAACGGTCACATCCGGTCCATGCGTTGGACAACGGTCACATCCGGTCCATGTGTTGGACAACGGTTATATTCAGTCCATGTGTTGGACCATGGTTATATTCAGTCCAAGCGTTGGACATTGGTTATATTCGATCCATGCGTTGGACACTCGTTGCTTTCAGATCATGAGTTGGACGTTTACTTCATGCAGTCTATGTGTTGGACGTTTAATCTATATAGTCTATGTTTTGGACACTTAATCGTTTTCTGACATGACACTCATATGAGTTTGACATGACACCATGTTTGGAAGTAGAGATTTGTTTTGTTTTCTTTTTAATTTATTTGTTCCTAGTATTAGATTTTGGGTTTGGTATTTAGGGATTTACAATTTGAGATACAAGGTATATATATGAGGGTTTCCTTGTTTGGATTATTTCGCTCGACGTACCTATGCTCGTGTTGTAAATTCCTAAATACTAAAATCCTCTTTAGTAAGATCAATGATTTTAGATTTATTATGTATTATCTGTATTTTCTTATACAACGAGCCCTATCCCTTGGGGTTGGTTGTGATGTTGCTCGCTAGCGCTTTGACGCTCGTTGTCCCTCCCCATTTCAGGTAACGAGCCAGGAGCCCGGAGAGTCGCAGGTTGATGGCGACACACTTTAGTGTTTTGCTGTTAATTATACTTATGTTGGAGCTCCACTATAGATTTTGTTAGACTTTTGAGAGTATTGTTCTAGAAGTTGTAAAGGCTGTGTGCCTTATTTTCTTCTTGTCAGATATTTGTATTTGAGACTTGTTGACTACTCCAGTTTATTTATTCAGACATTGACTATGTATTTCCATTTGTTGGATGATGAGATATTTATCATTTCATCAGCCCTTCGTGTATTATCTTTTACTTTCTTTTGTACCTACACCTGTTATTGACTCTACTAGATGGATGTTAATTGTGATGGTAAAACTTGTTGTTGTACGGTGTGGTGCATGGCAGGTTTGACATTCTTGGTTTCACCTTGGACTGCAGCCTTGTGTGAACCCAGGGGCATCACAGTTGGTATCAGAGCTCTAGTTCCAGTATCCTTAGGATCATCCTGTGTTGAGTCGTGGAGCTAGGATAGAGTTTCTTAGGATTCATGTATAGAGTCCGTAAGGATTTCCTAGTATGAGTGAGGACGATATATGCGTATATCTCAAAATCTAAGAAATTTTTTTTATATAACAACTATTTTTGTATAAGTTTAAAGTGTTTGTGTGAATACTATATGTTGTGAAAATCGTATGGTGATACGTTATGCATATATATATACATATCTACTTTGACTCATGAACTCTTTTTGTTATATGCTTAGATGTCAGAGTATGGTATGCCTCGTACTCAGAGATCTGGACAGGCTGAACCACAGCAAACTCCACCCAAGCCACATCAGATGCTACCTGAGCCGCAGCAGACTCCCCAGTACCTTATTGATCTTATGGCTCCCTTAGTCGCTAGGATAACAGCAATCGAGGAGCTTGTGGCAAATCATATTGCACCACCATCATCAGTAGCCGAAACCGTCATTTCTCAAGAAAATGGGACGCCTAAGTTTCAGAAAAACAAGGGAGGACACCCCGGAGATAATGGTAAGAATAAGAGACCTTGGTCTGGACCTCAGCAGCAGCAGGGCCCTCATAAGAAGGGATCCCAACAGGATCAGAGAGAACAGCAGCAGCAACAGCGCAAGTTCTGGGGAACTTGTTTTAACTGTCGTAAGGTCGGTCACAAGGCATTAGAGTGCCGCAGTGCACCAACAAGAACTCAGCAGGGAAATGGTCTGAATCAGCAGCAGCAGAAGACTAAGGGGCAGGTTCTAGCAGTTCAGGAGATTCCCCAGGGCAGATTGTCCCATATTCTCCAGCACCAGTGGCAGAGCAATCTTCATCCACCGGCAAAGTATATGCAGTAGTTCCGCATGATAATGGGCCAAGCAGATCAGTTGTGGGGGGGTACGTCCCTCATAAATCCTTTTCCCGCCCGTATTCTTTTCGATTCGGGAGTTTCGTGTTCTTTCATATCGCATGCATTTATGGCTAGACTCCAGCTCGTAGCTCAACCTCTAGACACCCCTTTATCTGTTTCCACCCCTTTAGGTGAGGTATCGCTTCTAGAGAGCGTATGTAGGAGGTGTACCGTCAGTTTAGACGAGTCGGAGTTCATAGTTGATTTGATAGTGTTGCATATGTCCGAGTTCGATGTCATCCTTAGTATGGATTGGTTGTCTTCCTACCATATTAGTATTGACTGCTTTACGAAGACAGTCAAGTTGCGAGCGTCCGATGGGTCCGAGATGATTATAGCCACCTCTCAGGGCAACCGATTTACGGAGTCATTTCTGGCGTACATCGAGGAGGTGATGCGACGGGATCAGAGTGCTGAGTTATTAGAGACTAGAGTTGTCTCAGAGTATCAGGATTTTTTTTAGGACATACCTGGGTTACCTCCTGTGAGAGAGGTTGAGTTCTGTATTGAGTTGCAGCCAGGCACAGCCCCGATATCCCGCGCACCCTATCGCATAGCACCAGCTGAGATGAGGGAGCTTCAGACCCAGTTGGACGAGTTGCTAGCTCAGGGTTTTATTCGCCGGAGTCATTCTCCGTGGGGCGTACCGGTCCTCTTCGTGAAGAAGAAGGATGGTAGTATGAGGTTATGCATAGATTATAGAGAGTTGAACAAGGTCACTATCCGGAATAGGTACCCACTACCTAGGATTGATGACTTGTTTGACCAGTTGTAGGGAGCGTAGTATTTCTCGAAGATTGATCTTCGTTCTGGCTATCATCAGTTGCGGGTTCGGGAGATGGATATTCCCAAGACCGCCTTTCTTACTCGATATGGGTCCTTCGAGTTCTTGGTCATACCATTTGGGTTGACCAATGCACCCGCGGTATTCATGGATTTGATGAACTGGGTTTTCCATCCCTTCTTAGATCAGTTTGTGATCGTCTTCATCGATGATATACTCATTTACTCAAGATCGGAGGTAGATCATGAGGAGCATCTACGGATAGCGTTGAGGACTCTGCGGGAGCATCAGATGTATGCTAAGTTTAGCAAGTGTGAATTTTGGCTTTCAAAAGTCAGATTTCTTGGCCACGTCATCAGTAGAGAGGGCATAGCAGTGGACCCGGCTAAGGTCACGGCAGTTCTTGATTGGGAGCGACCAAAGACGGTGTCAGAGATTTGCAGCTTTTTGGGTTTAGCTGGATATTACAGGAAGTTCATTCAGGACTTCTCGAAGATTGCGACGCCGATTACACGCCTTACGAAGAAGGGTGTACAGTTCATATGGAGCATGGAGTGCCAGAAGGCCTTTGATATTTTGAAGGCTAAGTTAACTACAGCACCGGTTTGACTATTCCAAACAGCGACAGGACATTCGTAGTATATACAGATGCATCGTTGGCAGGCTTAGGAGGCGCATTGATGCAGACTCAGAGGGTAGTAGCTTATATCTCACGACAGTTGAGGGTGCATGAGCAGAACTATCCAACTCATGACTTAGAATTAGCAGTAGTGGTATTTGCACTGAAGTCATGGAGGCACTACTTATATGGAGTGCAGTTTTAGTTGTTTACAGACCATCAGAGTCTGAAGTTCCTCTTTTCTCAAAAGGAACTCAATCAGAGACAGAGGAAGTGGGTTGAGTTTATCAAGGACTACGAGTTCGCGATTCAGTATCATCTGGAGAAGGCGAACGTCGTAGCAGATGCCTTAAGCAGGGAGCGTCAACATCGAATTTTGGCTTTGAGGTGTTCACTGCATCGGGACCTTATCACTCTTAGCCAGTTTGATTTTAGACATGAGATTGGTGGAACTAGTACATTATAAGGAACTGGGTCATTGCAGCCAGCTTGGAGAGACAGAGTTGTCAGAACTCAGTTGGAAAACTATTGAATTCAAATCCAGAAGGAGGAAATTCCCAAAGCGCCTAAGACTGATTAGGCTGTTGGAGCAGATGGAAGTCTACGGATGAAGGATAGACTGGTTATGCCAACCAGTGCAAAGCTTAAGAAGGAGTTGCTAAATGAAGCACATCGTACTCAGTTCATAGTACATCCAGGGACCCCTAAGATGTACAAGGACCTAAAGAGACACCTTTGGATGTAGTGTTACGCGTAGGAAGATTTCAAAGTATGTAGCAAAGTATCTTACCTGTCAATGAGTAAAGGTGGAACATCAGAGACCAGTAGGATCACATCAGCTTTTAACCATTTCGGAGTAGAAGTGGGCCGACATTTCTATGGACCTTATTGAAGAGTTGTCGAAATCGAAGAAAGAGAATGATTCGATTTGGGTGGAAATGGATAGACTGATGAAGTCAATACATTTTATTCCAGCGAGGACTAACTATATAGCTGAGATGTATGCGAGGATACTTATTCAAGAGACTATTCGACTTCATGGAGTTCCAGATGCGATAGCATCAGATTGAGATTTCAGTGTCCATTCCACATTTTTGGAAGGGTTTCCAGGATTCTTTTGGGTAACAGATTTATCGTACTGTAGTGTATTTCATCCATAGATGGATGGTCAGACGGAGAGAGTAAATTAGATGTTGGAAAACAAGTGGCGGGCTTGTGTCATTGACTTTCAAGGTAGCTGGGAAGATCATATTCCACTGATAGAATTCGTTTAGGATAATAATTATCAAGCGACAATCGGTATGACCCCGTATGAAGCAACGTACGGAGGTCTTGCAAATTGACTATATGTTGGATAGAGCCGAAGAAGAGTTTAATGCTTGGGCCAGAGCTTATGAGACAGATTACAGAGAAAGTAACATTTATCAGAGATCAGATTCTAGCTGCTTAGAGTTGGCAAAAGAACTATACTAATAAGAGACGAAGACCCTCGAAGTTTCGAATTGGAGATCCAGTTATGCTGAAGGTATCGTATAGGAAAGGTGTGTAGCAATTCGGGAGACAGAAAAAGGTTACGATGAGATACATTGGACCATATCAGATTTTGGAGAACATTGGAGCTGTGTCATACAGACTAGATCTTTTTGCATCGATGTCTAGTATACACAATGTATTCCATGTTTCTATGCTTAAGAAACAATTACGTGATGAAGAACAGTAGTGAGTGTTGAACGCACCAGAGATTGAGGTTCATGAGGATTTGACTACTGTCGAGAATCCAATTCGTATTCTTGCCCGAGAGGACAAGAGACTTAGAAACAAGGTAATCCCCTTGGTGAAAGTTCAGTGGAACCGGAGAGGTATTGAGGAGATTCCTTAGGAGCGCGAAGAGGATTTGTGTCGCGACTATCCACACCTGTTTGAACATGTAAATTAAATTTTTATGATATGTATCTTATATGATATTTGGACATTTGGTTATATTTGCATTTAACACTAGAATGAGAATATTCTCGCTTAATTCTTAATCTTTCGGAACACACGGTATATATATGGGGGGTTCCTTGTTTGGATTTTTCACTCGATGTACTAGTTCCACTAGATTAGGGTTTGAGCGGGAGTATTACCATTTTAGATCGTTAAGTATAAATATCTCTATATGTTTATTTGGAAGTTCATGTTGTGAGATGCATATAGTTTCCGAATTTCGAGGACGAAATTCTTCTAAGGGGGGAAGAATGTAGAACCCCGTAATTTTTATATGAATATATATGAATTTTTAGTAAATAAATAATTCTTTTATGATAAATAGCTTAAGGTCATTGATGTACATGATAACAAGTTATTTGCGATGATATGAGAATATGGGTGTAGAGTTTTGTGCGATGGTTTTGCAAATAAGCAAAACATGCACAAAAAACTAAATTTTTCCAGAATAGTCGACATATCAGTCGACTGACTGTATCGGTCGACACATCAGTCGACTGATACGCTGATTTTCAGTTTTTACAGGTTTCGGGTCTGTTTTGATTTGGTTTGGGTTTGGGTCAAGTTTAACTGTTCGTATATATCCCCTCTCACCCGAAATCACCCCTCTCATCTTTAGTATTGAGAAAACCCTAGCCCCCTCTCCCCTATCTAAAACCCTAGTTTTATTCTTGGTGATTTGGGGAAGAACTTGGAGGATTTTCGGCGAGATCTTCACATTGCAGCAAAGGGGATCCACTCTCTCTCAGATCCAGGAGTTGTTCATCACCCAGAGGCGAGTAACATCTCGCGCAACTCTGCCCCTTTTATTTTACACGAATTTATTGAGTTTAAATGAGTTTTATTAAGCCAAAAAACGTATTTTTAGTACAAAGAATAAATCTTTATGATACATGATGTGTAGTATTGAAGCTTCTCAGTTTATAAAAAGATCACCAATGTTTTATTAAAGAGATCTAGATCTGAAAACGTTTAACAAAGAGTTATTTCATGATTTATTGATTTCAAAACGTATCAAACATGTTTTTATGTGTTTAAGGTTTTTGATAAATGTTTACATGTAAAACTTCCTTTCCAGTTTGGTACATATATGTTAATATCAGTATTCTTCATGCTTGGGATTGATGGGGATGAGTTTAGATCGAAATTTGGGTAAATAACAACCTGTACAGATTTTTCTGCAGTTGATCGGTCGACTGATCAGTCGACCGACAGGCAGATTTTCAGTCATCAGTCGACTGATCAGTCAACTGACGGGCTGGTTTAGTTTCCTCAGCTTCTCAGTCGACTGATCAGTCGACTGGTGAGCCGAGGCTATGCTGTTTGAACTGTATCAGTCGACATATGAGTCGACTGACGTCATCAGTCGACACATCAGTCGACGGATAAGGTGTTTTACAGATTCTTGATCTGTTTGAGTTGTTGTTCGGGGTCGCCTCGATGACCTGACACTAGTTCACCATGTTAATGATTTATCTGTACATGTGGGTTGACTTTTGACATAAGTACCGATCTGCACACTGAGGCACGTGTGACATGAGTCTATGTGTATCTTTTGTGTATACATATCATCGACACTTACACTTGGCGCATTTTATATTTAGTCCTCGTGTTGGACACCCATTCCATTCAGTCCTCGTGTTGGACATTCACTATACTTAGTCCTCGTGTTGGACATGCATTGCTATTTAATCCTCGTGTTGGATATGCATTACCATCCGGTCCACGCGTTGGACAACGGTCACATCCGGTCCATGCGTTGGACAACGGTCACATCCGGTCCATGCGTTGGACAACGGTCACATCCGGTCCATGTGTTGGACAACGGTTATATTCAGTCCATGTGTTGGACCATGGTTATATTCAGTCCAAGCGTTGGATATTGGTTATATTCGATCCATGCGTTGGACACTCGTTGCTTTCAGTCCTTGAGTTGGACGTTTACTTCATGTAGTCTATGTGTTGGACGTTTAATCTATATAGTCTATGTTTTGGACACTTAATCGTTTTCTGACATGACACTCATGTCAGTTTGACATGACACCATGTTTGGAAGTAGAGATGTGTTTCATTTTCTTTTTAATTTATTTGTTCCCAGTATTAGATTCTGGGTTTGGTATTTAGGAATTTACAATTTGAGATACAAGGTATATACATGAGGGTTTCCTTGTTTGGATTATTTCGCTCGACGTACCTATGCTCGTGTTGTAAATTCTTAAATACTAAAATCCTCTTTAGTAAGATCAATGATTTTAGATTTATTATGTATTATCTGTATTTTCTTATACAACGAGCCCTATTCCCTTGGGGTTGGTTGTGATGTTGCTCGCTAGCGCTTTAACGCTCGTTGTCCCTCCCTATTTCAGGTAACGAGCCAGGAGCCCGGAGAGTCGCAGGTTGATAGCGACACACTTTAGTGTTTAGCTGTTAGTTATACTTATGTTGGAGCTCCACTATAGATTTTGTTAGACATTTGAGAGTATTGTTCTAGAAGTTGTAAAGGCTGTGTGCCTTATTTTCTTCTTGATAGATATTTATATTTGAGACTTGTTGACTACTCCAGTTTATTTATTCAGACATTGACTATGTATTTCCATTTGTTGGATGATGAGATATTTATCATTTCATCAGCCCTTCGTGTATTATCTTTTACTTGCTTTTGTACCTACATCTGTTATTGACTCTACTAGATAACATATACAAGCAAAAGGCCAAAAGTCCAAGCTCAAAAGCCTAAAGTCCAAGCCCAAAAGCCAATAGAAGAGGAATTCTGCGGACAACAAATGGAGGAAGCTGGCTATCGATGCAGCATCGATGCCAGATGCTGGTATCGATGCTAGAACTCGCAGAATGCTTCACTGGCTGATTTTTGTTGCCTTGGAGCCCAAATTTGATCCAATGGCTCACATTCGTTAATGTTTACTATAAATATGGGTAGAGAGTGAAGGGTTAAGGGTGTGAAAAAATTTATAACTCTATTTGGAGAGGAGGGTTACTCTTACGATGAAGATGAAGATGAAGATCAAGAGTGAGATTTGCTTTTACTTTAAGGCTAGAACCCTCTTATGATGTAAATTTCCTCTTTGTTAATATTTTTATCTTTCATTTTTATTTTCTTGTTTAAATAGCCAAGAGGCTAGAACCCTCTTGCCTTAGATTTATTTCATGCTTATAGAGTAGATTTCTTACCATGTCTTTATTTTCTCACATTTAATTCTTGTAATTTATTTTGTAGTTTAGTTCTTAAAATTTATTTTGTAGTTTATATTTTATTTTCTTGCACTATTCACCTTGAGGCTAGAACCCAACCCTCTTGGGATTAGTTTTTATTTTTATTTTTTTAATTTTCTTTGATTCGCCTTGAGGCTAGAACGCTCTAGGAAATTACCCTTTTTTTAGATGTGGAATTAATACTTGTAGGAATTTTAGAAATTATATAAAAGTTGCTTTATTTCTTTTATAATATGTTACTTATTCTCTTATGCTTAAAATATTGATGTTTAGGATAATCAACTAAAGAACTAATTGGTAGAAGGAATTCTGGAATTACTATTTAGTTGCTATTCTTTTCATGAGTAAAATTTTGCTTGGATGATAATTTGATAGGTTATACTTTCCTTGAATGGTTTGATAATCTATACTTAATAAATCTGAAGTAGAATATGATAAAAAGAGAATGATTCATATTTTATAATTGAGATTAGTTTTTGGATTCAATTCTAGATTCCTCATATCTTTAATTGAATCCCCCACCTTTTGCTTTCTTGATTTGATAATCTATACTTAATAAATCTGAAGTAGAATATGATAAAAAGAGAATGATTCATATTTTATAATTGAGATTAGTTAGTGGATTCAATTCTAGATTCCTCATATCTTTAATTGAATCCCCCACCTTTTGCTTTCTTGATTTTCCCTTTTATTCTTGATTTTTCTCTTTTTGGTTTCTTGATTTTATTTCCTTCATCTTTCTTTCTTTCCTTTTAGATTGCATTTATTCTTTTCTTCACATCCACTCTCCATTTCTCTCCTCTCGATAGCATTTATTTGACATTTGCATATATTCACAATCACTCCTCATATCTCTCCACAATCACATGCTTTCATCACTCCTAATTGTTACACACACAACATAAAAACCAAATCTAATTTTCTCCTACAATACACATTCTTTATGGGATCGATAACTCTTTATACTATAACTTGATTGGTTGTGCACTTGTAACTTTTGGACATCATTTATGCCCCATCATAAACCACAAAATCCCTTTTCATATATAAAAGGGGGATTGAAACTACTGTTTTCCCTCTCCCCTTTCTATAGTTCAACTTGTTCTTTAAATTTTTTTTACTCAAAGAGTTTCAGATTGTGGTTTTCTTTATTTATAATGCCTTACATTTGATTCTCCGGTCCATTTAGTTCAATATCATCTTAGTTTAATAACCATGATATATCTGAAAAATAGTAATAATAAATTTATTCTTCAGTAGATATAAGAACTTCATGTGTAACTACTTATCAAACATCTTTATAAAAATTAAGATATGGGTAAATTTCAATGAACACTAATAATTTTGGATGTTTGATACTAAACTCCCAATATCTTTGGAACTCTCACAGGACCCCAGTAACTTTTTTAGAAAACTTCCACTGTTAACACTGTTAGTTCATATCTGGTCAAACGACCAAAATATCCCAATATATTTGCGTAGAATACCCCTAATAAACTTTTAACTTTGTCTCTTAACCCCCAATATTTTTTGGCTGAAAATCCCCAATAAATTTTTTTCATAAAATTAGTTTTTGCATGGGTTTGTATGTAATTTTTATATTTTAAAGAGGTTGTTTGTAATTTTTAGATTTTCAAGGATGTCCTTTGTGATTTTAAGATTTTCACATTTTTAGCATGTTTGTAAATTTTAAATTTTTTTGGGGTAGATACAATTTTTTAATATTAAGGGTCTATAATTTTTAGATTTTTTAGGGGATTGTTAGAAATTTCATATTTTTTTATGGAATTGTTTGTAATTTTTAAATTTGTATTGGCTTTATTGTAATTTCCATACTAGGGTGATTAATAGATTTTTAGGGTGTTTTTTTGAAATTTTTAGATCTTTATATTAGTAGGTTAAAAAATTTCAGAGAGTTCTTAGAAACTTTTGCATTTTAGGGTGTTTTTTGTGACTTTTAAAAGTTTTAGGTTTTTGCAAATAAAAAATTTGTAGGAGGCTATTTGTAATTCTTATATTTTCAGTTTACTATTTGTAGTTTGATGTCTTCAGGCTCTTTGTGAAAATTTTGAACTTTTAGGGTGTTTTTTGTAAGTTTTGAAAGTGTTAGGGTGCTTTTATGCAAATCCCAAAAATTTTAGGAGGCTATTTGTAATTCCATGATTTTCAATGTACTATTAGTTGGTTGGAAATATTCACAGCGTTTGTTGTAAATTTTGAATTTTTAAGGTTGTTTTATTGCAAGTTTAGAAGTTTAGGGCATTTTTTGTAAATTCAAAAATTTTAGAGGCTGTTTGTATTTCATATATTTTGAGTATTCTATTTTAGGTTTTGTAAGTGTTCTATTTTAGGTTTGAACGATTTTTGCTCAGCCTAGTTAAATGAACTAAACCTAAACTTTCCCTTCTTTTTATCCTACCCCTTGCTTGGTTAAAGTTTCTGTCATAGTAGTTAAACTTTTAAACTTGATGAAATTTTAACATGATAATAAACATAATTAAAATTAGAAGAAAGTTTATCAGGATAAAGTTTAAATCTCCGATATATTTCTTGTTTTTATTTTTTATATTTCTTTTCCTTCTCCATCATTTCTTCTGGCGTTCATCACCATCATTTGACCGTGTTATCACATTAAACAATATGTCCTCATACTCATGTCTTTATATGCTATTTTCTTTTTTTATTGGATGTTAAAGTTTTAACTTGATATAATTAAAGGCAAAAATCATTGGTTCATAAGGTATTAAAATTATTTAAATTGAGATGGGAAAGAGATTTTGAGGTAGTGGTGTGTAAAGGTTCGGTTCGGTCGGTCTTTGCCAATTTTATAAAATTGAACCGAATAGAATAAGACCATCGAATCGAGCTGAACTAGACTAAATTATCTCTGTTCTGTTTGGTCGGTTATTTTTTGTTTTCAATGAGACTCATCATCCTACAGCGATCATGCACGTCGCAGAAAAATATTTGAGGCTACGGTCATTGTTGATAGTCTTTAATTATCCCAAGTTTTATGCGGGAACTACTTGGTAAAAACTACAACTCTCCTATTTATTTTTCATATTTCTTTTATTTTCTCCACCCTCTTTCTTCTGACGTTTATCACTATCATTTGACTGTGCTATGACATTATACTACCTCTCCTCTTACTCCTCTCTTAATATTCTATTTTATTTTTTATTGAATATTAAAATTTTAATTTGATGTAATTAAATTTAAAAAAAATCACTGATTCATAACCTATTAAAATCATTTAAATTGAGATGTGTTATAGCCTGCAAATAATTAAGTTTTAATCTTTCTTGAGTTATCGACATGCGTCCCGCTCTACACCAAATCAAACATGATCAAAGCCCAGACGACTCGAACCGCTCCTGCAGCCGACTCCACAGGCCAACAACTTACATGGCCAATTAAAGAGGCAGTGCTTACCTACCTACCTATCAGATCGAGCCCATAAGTCTCGTCTTTCTCACAAGGAGTCATCCCTTCTTGACGGGTAGCCCGAGTCATCCCTTCTCGCCAGGTCGAGACAGACGTCCATTCCCGCTAGGCCGAGACAGACATACCTTCTCATCTGGCCGACTCATCCCTTCTCGCTAGGCTGAGACAGGCGTCCCTTCTTGCCTAGCCGACTCGTCCCTTCTTGATAAACAGCCAGAGTCGTCCCTTCTCACTTGGCCGAGTCAAAAAGCGGTCTTCCTCGAGCCTCCCGCCAATAGACAATCACCATCACATTAAATGCACGGTCATAAATCATCATTGCTCCAGCCCCAAAAGTCTTTTTGACTCATCAGGCTCTGTTAGCACTAAGCATCTGCTGTCAATTTGCACTAACCATCTAGATGACTCATCTTCACCAGTGGTTGACATCTTTTAGAATCAACTGAGTCAGCTTCCTGTCTAGACTTGGCTCAAGTTACGAAATTGCCTCTTTGAACCTACTATAAATAGAGGGACTATCTGCAGCACATATGTACAATTTCTGTGCACTTAGATTGAGAACTTATTCAGTTTATTGGTTTCTTCTCCACTCAAGCTCAAATACTGACGCAATCGTCAAAGGAATCATCGAAAAATCCAACTTTGATCCTTTAACATGTTGTAGTTTTGTAGGAAGCTCAGCAATCTATTGGGGTATCAGCTATCAAAAGAGGTTAAGGGACCCCAACCTCTTCAAGATCATCTACAAATAAACCCCCTATTAGATAACTAGCATTAATAGTTTTGACACCCACCATGTGGCCTCTTCATCTCTCTTTGAGGAAATGGTCGATCCCACGTCTTCGAACCTCAGAATTAGAAGCTAAGACATGTCTCAAATAGACCGCACTCTATCTCGACCCAGTCGGGCGAAGATAGACTTCTCTTCCCACCAGGCTAAGACATGAGTTCCTTCCCAGCCAAGCTGAGGCAGGCGTCCCTTACAGCCCAGGCAGTCAAGAACTTATGACCAAGATTAAATGATGAGTACGACTAAATAACCGGTAGTCTTAGCCACTCGATCTTCATCGATTCAGTGATAAAAAATGGAAGACCTTGGCATCGTTTTCATGGATAAGCCCAAGGCACATACCAATTACCTTAGCATCATTTCATGAGCAAGACTAAGGCACATCATCAACTCGATCGACTCCAATATTAAGACTGTGGCATGTTTTCATGTCTAGGCCCAAAGCACATAAAACTCCCCAAGGTAATCAAATTATGGTACTATCTTCAAACAAGATATTTTTTCATGTTGTATATCTATGTGCAACTTTTATCAATCAATCATCATCGACTCGATTGGCTTCGCCTCAAAAGACCTTGGCATCTGCTCAGAATAAGACCAAGGCGACCCATTGACAAAAGCCCTTAGTACCCTTTCGGGGTAAAACTAAGGCACGCCTCGACTCAGCTACATCAGCTAAAAGACCTTGGCACCTACTAAGGGTGATAATCACATTTTATTACAATTTTATACCCTCATTATCTATTTTATATGAATAAATATACCATTAATAATTGTTTTTAGATTAGTTTATACATAAATGAATGAAAATATAAATAAATATTATTAAATATAAAAACCCCTCAAAATCTCTATTCTCTATTTTTGTAGCATTTTAGAAGCACATTGAAGCAAAAAGCCAAGAGAACCGGACTGCTGGACTTGGTTGTAGAGGCTTGGAATTTCAAAATCAAACGTGGACTTGGATGCAAATAATTGAAATGAAGTGGGCTTTTATGCATTTCTTCAAGATTACAAGACCGGACTCTTTTCTTTGCTGCATTTCATGAGGGCCGGACTTTGTGGTTGCTACAGCAACGTTGGATTTTCTCAAATGAATGAAATGAAGTTTCACTACATGGGCCGAAAACAAATGAATGGAAGATGGCTGAATTTGTTTGTGTGCTGCAACTTGGATTTTCACAAGACAATGTGGTCAAATAAATGAAT
>BQKN01057849.1:0-12030 GCA_022839385.1 Asparagus kiusianus | reverse complement strand
ACTTAGTCAATTAGCTAGGTAAGGATAGTACTAGCGAGAGATCAAAGATCAATTAAGTACATCATTCTTTGCGGAGCGCTTTACATAACCCCTAAACTTTGCCTTAGTCACCAACGAATTCAAATAAACTTAAACTGGTTCACGTAAGGATTTCTTGTTCTTTAATGAGCTTGAGTCCTTAGGACCAACGTCTAATGAGTTTTAAAAGGCTTGGATTTGTGTAGTGATGAATTAGTGATTTATAGGATAAGGAAAGAGATATGAAATCTCTCATCTTATCTTGGTTAGGGGGTTTTTGCCCTTAAGAATATTTTCAAATGTGTGTCAAATGAAGATACTCAACTCATTTGGGTGAATTCCTACTAACTATATGTAATGCTACCATAAGAATTAAAACAACTACAAAAGGATGCAAAAATAAATTCTTTTATTTTTTTAATTAGGGTTAACAATCAAACAAATATGAGATAGAGCTCTTGTTTAATTTATTATCTTGTTAGTGGTTGTTTAAGTGGAGGGAAAATTATATTAGGGTTGAAAAAAAAATTATAATTAGATCCTACTTGTCTCTAATTGTGAGAAACTAACAAAATGGGTGGAATTGAAAATACTAGAAAGAAGAGTTATCAAAAGTAAATTTTCAATCTTTAATCCTTGATCTTCAATCTTCAAAGTAGTTCCTTCACAAGAAAATACTTTAAAGAACCAAAATTAAAATCCCACTTATAAGCACCTTCCCTGGTAACGACGCCAAGAATTTGATAGGGGGTAAATAATAAGCAAAGTAGCAAGTACTCAACAATAAGTTATAGTATAAAGGATTATCGAATTCCATGAGGAATGTGTTGTAAGAATTAATCAGAATTAATTCTTAAGTTTTGTGTGTGACAATTAGGAGTAGTGATTATGGAGAGATAAAGAGATTGGTTGTGATTATATGCAAATGAAAACAAACAAGATTAAGAGAAAGAGGGATGAAGAAAAGAAAATCAAGAAGCAAATAAGAAAAAAAACCAAGGATGAAGAGGAAAATTAAGAAATAAAAGATGGAGGATTTAATTAGTAATATGAGGAATCTAGAATTAAAGCAACTAGCCAATTCACTAATAGATTATGAACTATTCTCCTTTTATTACATCATACTTTAGATTTATTAAGCATAGATTATCAACTCACTTAAGGAAAGCATAACCTATTAAATTATCATCTAAATAAAATTAACATTCATGAAAAGAAATACAACTAGATAGTAGTTCTAGAATTCATAAGTATAACTTATCGAACCACTTAAGATAAGTATGGATTACCAAATTCTTCTCTAGCCAATTAGTTCTCTAGTTGATTATCCTAAACATGATCATTTTAAGCACAAAAGAAAAATTTACAATTTATAAAAGAAATCAAGTTAGTTTCAAACAATTTTAGAATTCCTACAAGAATTAGCTCCAAATCTTAGAAAATAAAAATAAGAAATAAAATCTATACTAGAGATAATAACAAGAAAAGAAGGAATAAAAACTAATTATAAAGAGGAAAATAAGAACAAAAAAAAAGTAAAGATCTAAACTATGAACATAAAAATAAATCTAACTAAGTTGCAAAAGGAAAAGGACATTAAAAAAATCTAGATTATGCGAGAAAATAAATCTATGCTACAAAATAAAAGTGCAAGAAAATAATGTAAAAATAAAGGCATGAATGTAAATCTACTCTATAAGGCATCAACATAAATCTAAACTATTAAAACAAGAAGAAATAAATTACTAAAATATGAACAAGAAAATAAAAGATAAAAGGGAAAATTTATATTACAAGAAGGTTCTAGCCTCTTAAAAGCAAACATTCATCTTCCTCTAACTCTTCATTTTCTTCTTCATATTCATCTTCATCTTCAAATAAAGAGAAGAAAAGAAAAATATGAAGAGGTAAAAAAAAACTTTTATTCATTGCAATAAAGGTATAATTTTTGGAAGGTATTCTCAATTAAGAGTAACCATTCTCTCCAAATAGAGTTATTATAAATATTTTTACACTCAAACCCCTCACCCTCTATCATATTTATAACATACAATAATGAATGAGAACCCTTTGATATTACTTGAAAATCAAGAATTAAATCTTAGCCATAAAACGGTTTATGTTGATTGGTCTATCGATTGGCCAATCGGTTGGCCGACCTATTGGTTTGCGATATATTTGATTTTTTGGTGATTTCTTAACTCGATTTCTTCATGGATCCTTGAGCTTTCTTGGGCCTTCTTTTATCTTCGTATTTGGGCTTTAATAAATAGTAGAAAATCAGGGAGTTTGATTCTTTTGGGCTTTTATTTATTAATCCTTCATTAATCTACAAATTAAGATAAAATATATTTATTAGTGATATTTTTGTTTAAATAAAATAGATAATGAGAGTATAAAATATAATAAAAATATGATTATTAGCTAATATATATGCACATACTCGCATACACATATACATTGACATACACATACACATATACTTATTACTCATACACACATACAGATACATTTAGCACTCGTACATATACACACTTAAATATACACATATGTATACACTCAAACATTGCTATTACTTTATAAATTAATTCTCAGGGAACTCATCCTACTCCTCGTTCTATTGATCTACCGTCTTTTGCTCATTCTACTCCAATTTCTTAGCCTGACACTGATATACACCTTCTACTTGTTCTTCTTCAGCTACTCACACTTCTCCTTCTAGTTCTCAAGGTTCAGCTTAGGAAATGCTAGAATGTTTGTAGAGTTGAGGCATTCGAGCTTGTCCAAAGAGGACATCCTCCTGGGAATTTCTTCAGTTTCCTGACTAGATGGATTAGGCCATTCTAATTTTACTTTGGATGTTATAGACATTTTGAATATTAGAGACAGACATATTATATGTATTTTATATTTGTGTTGGGAGTAGTAGAGACTTTGTCTACTTCATGTGCTTTCATTTGGCTAATTGTATGGGTTGAAAGCTTTTGATTATGTGTACTTTTGTTTTTTATTTCATTGCGAGATATTGAGTTATGTCATTGTGTGGAATGTATATATATTGAGCTGTAAACACGTAGCTAAATAAAGTAGCAAAATTGTTGAAAAAATCAAAATCATTTGCCGAAATAGTTTAAACATTTAGGCCGATACATCAGCCACTATTTGATCAAAGACAGGCCGAGTGATTATGACCATTTGGAAAATTATGATACAAATGATTTAAATTTTTTGAACTAATACGAGTCACAACAATCCCAACCGTGTAAGCTGATACTAGCCCAAACGGAGAGCCACTATTTGGACAATTTTTTCTGTAATTTTCTAAAAACATAAAATCTATTTTCCGAGCCAAATGGTTAAAACCATTTACAAATTTGGCCACAATGTTACCGTTTGGGCAACCGTTTTGGTAGAGTCATCCCCAACGGTCTCTGTCCAAACGTTTATTTGTCAGTCCAAACGGTTATAACCAGTTAGGCCATAGTTGATGCCGACCATATTTGTAGTAGTGAGCTTAATTGAGATCACTAGCTGAACAAACTATAATGCTACCCACTGCTCCACTTGCTAAAGTAGCGGGAGAAAAGAAAAGTAGTAATGCCATTGAGCACAGGGAGCTTCAAAGTATCTACCGTCTTCTCAAGAAAAAGAAGTCTATCATGCCCTTTCTTTTATGGGAAGCTTCAACTTTATTGTAGCAGCAGTCATATTCTTCAAAGGGCTTTTCTCATATATAACCCCCGAATCTATCCCGTTTGCAAATATAAACCAAGATAGTTGATAATTTACCATTCAATCATCCCACATCTGATAAAATACCCTCTAAACAGGCAACATGTGTCCCAATACATACATTCAAATTGTTGATTGTACTTACTTATCATTTTGATTGTACTGATATAGTGTGAATGATTGCATCCATATATGATATTCAGAGTGCATCATTAATGTTGCATATTCTAACAGTAAACTGCCTATCGAGTTTTCCTTTGTTTCTATTTAAATTTCTGTAAATTAAACTGGCATCTTTTAATTTTTCGGTTCTAGCATTAGTTATCAGCAGCATTGTGCTCTATCTTTCGAGAAACTAACCGGAAGTGATGTGCTAAGGAAGGAGAGTCTTTGAATTAGCGCAAGCCAAGAGGGACTTAGGGATCGGTGCTCTAGTTCAGGGATGATCCTTCTTCAGCACACTACCTAAGCAATTGACGGTATTCGTCCATCCGCTAGTTTTCCAAGCCGCCTCTCTCCCTAAAGTTAATACTGTCGAATAAGGCTTGCATTGAAAATTTCAAGTAAAATATTAATTTGATTCGAATTAGAAGTTTTGACTTTTACCAGAAAGGACAATTTCAGTTGGACTTAAATTTCAATTAGAAGAGGTTTATTGTTATATGAGAAAAAAAAAGGGTCAAGAAGATGAGAAAAAAGTAAGAAGAAAATGGAGAGAGTACTCTTGTGAGGATGTACAAGAGGAATGTTATTATTATTGTAAATACTTACAAGAAGTCGGAGTGATTACTCTTGTGAGGTGATAATGAGAGGAAAGTGTTTATGTATTCATCTTCTTCTTTCAAGTCATAAAGAAACCTCCCCCTTTTCCATGGACATAGATAGGCACATTGCCAAACCATGTAAAATCTTCTTGTTTGTCAATTATTTCACCATAAAGTTATGGTTTTCCATGAAACCCTAAAAGTTATAGTTAAAGTTTTTGTTCGAGATCTAAAGTCAACTAGATTTCCAACAAGTGGTATAAGAGCTGATGGTTATACATATCCGGGACTCTCTTGGGAAAATCATGGCCAAGTTCATTTGAGGGAAATTAGGGTTTCAAGCAACTGCAAACAAGATAACGATGATAAGGTTTAGGGCTCATGAGGTTATTGGTGTTGCCTAGATGATCATGCAGGAGATCCGGCAAAAGAAAAAAAAATGATGATAGCAATATATAAGATGAATGGTGTAGTGGAGAGCTACAGAATAGCTCACAGAAAAAGTGTTGAAGCGTGCGGGGAAGCACAAAACTATGGTGAATCCAATGAAGGATCGGTTGGCGAGTAGAGGCAGAGGTGCACACAATCCGCATAGGCGGCTAGTAGCAATGGATTTGTTCCCGCGTCTATGGCAAGGATATAATGACGGGTTGATCATATCATTGACGGAGGTCACAGGGAAAAGGTTCAATAGCGTCGTGAGACGCGCAAGATATATTCAGCTGCAGAGAAGCTTAGCCAAAGATGGTAAAGATGGCGCAAGCACGACAATGCCAGAAGTTAGGCAATCCCGTAGCTCCAGGTCAGCAAGAACAGAGGCATGATTAAGATGTTGAACTGGCAGCATAGAACACGGTGAATAGTTGAAGGAAGTCACCTGTGGGTTTCATGTAGGACACATGAGTTTCATAGCACTCAGCTCGTGTGGAAATGACTTGAGATTTATCGATCTCTTAAATTTCAAATTGGATAGACTATGTTGATTGTCCACAAATCTGAGAATCAAAAGAGGAGCTCTATTGTGTTGGAAATTAGAGGAGAAGAGGAGATAATTTTTGCTCTGTTATTCATCAACCAAAAATGCCTTTATATAGGCTTACAAAACAACTTAATCATCATAAAAATCTAAACTAATTTCAGATTTATTAGCCACTACTCCACTAACAAAATAACAACTAAAGACAAAGTCAACTTTGAATCAGTCTTCAACATTTTGATTAAGGAATTGATTTTTAGGTTTTTTCAGGTGCTCGAAATATGATGACAAGTCTGATGGAAAATAGGTGGTATACGATCATTGTAAGAGCAAACATTCGAACATTCATGATTGAGGTTGGTATATGACTTTGTATTGAGGTCGTGAATTGATCATTTAGGTACTCATTCATGAGAGCAAAACACTATGTAAACTGCAAAGATACACGACATTAAGCAAAAATCGTGAAAGGCATTTATGTACTCATTTATTTGATAAAAGCATATGCGGTATCGGGTGGGGATTGACATAGTACGTAACTTTAGGTGGAGGTTGTAAAGGCAATCAAGGATTTGAGTAAAGCATTTGGCTTTAGTGGAGATGTTCGATACTTATGGTTTTGAGGAAGGTGTGCAACATCAGGTGGAGTCATGAAGGTATTCAGACAGTCATGATTTTTATGACAGTATGCGGAGTAAGGTGGATGAAGAATTATAAGAAACAGGAAGGAACCAGCAGATAGACTGGCGGTCGACCGCAAACGTGCATACAGTCCTATTGGGATTCGGAGTTGATGACGGTCGACCGCCGCGATCGACCGTGGATGACTGTAATGGATTTTCTCTCGGGTTTTAGGGTTCGGTCGATCACCGCGGTCGATCACCGCGGTCGACCGCCAAAGCGGTTATGACAGGGTTCAGTTTCTAGACCCGTTTCGTTTTGGATTTGTATAAATACCCTTTGGGTGTTTTTAGGGTATGTAAGGCATGAGTTTTTGAGTAGATTGTGAGGGTTTTCTTTGGGCTTCTATTCTAGGAGCAATTGGAGAGATTAAGAGTGAGTTGTTGAGAGTTTTTGGTGAGAGATTGTAACACTAGTTTGTTCCTCTTGATTTCTAATAGTGAAAACTCTCCCCTCCTTGCCCCGTGGACGTAGGCATCTCGCCGAACCACGTAAAAGTGGTGTTTGATTGTTTGTGCTATTGATTTTGGTTGGTTCTTTATCTTTCTCGGTGATTGGTTTGGTTTCTCGAGGCACAACAATTGGTATCAGAGCTTCGGGCAACGCTTGGGCTTTTTGGAGGTATAGATCAGTTGGGAAGTTCATCTAGAGCTGCGATTGGTGATAAAGATTGGATCCTTGTGGTAAAGTTTCTATTTTTTTCAAGTTGGATCTATTTCCTATTTGTTTCGCAATTGTTTATTGGGTGCTTTGAGATATATGGCCGAAAAAGATAAAAGTGGGAAGGGTTCTTCTGGTGTGAAGGTTGTCCAAAATTTGAATATATATTCTATGAAAATAGATTTGGAAAAGTTCAACGGCACAAATAATATTGGACTTTGGCGATGCGAAGTCATGGATGCGCTAAATGCGCAAAATTTGAAAGATACATTGGAGTTGGACGGGAAACTGGCCGACGTTGATGAAAAGGTTTAGAATAAAATGAATAGAACGGCGTGTGGTGTGCTTAGGTCTAGCCTTACCCAAGATCTAAAATATGATGTGATGAATAAAACTTTGGCAAAGAAGATTTGGGAGGTCCTGGAGGGCAAATATTTGACAAAGAGCGTCAAAAATCGTTTGCATTTGAAAATGAGGCTTTATCGCTTCCAATTGAAGAAGGGGACATCCATTAGTGATCACATGAACCACTACACAAAGCTACTTGCAGATTTGGTGAATGTAGATGTTATAGTTGAAGATGAAGACAAGGCATTGTTGTTATTGAGTTCCTTACCCGACGAGGAATATGAGACCTTCGTCCTCACTCTTGTTAATGGGAAGGCATCTCTTTTGTATAATGAGGTCACTACAGCCCTTGTGAATTATCAACTCCTAAAGAAGGACAAGGAGACTAACATCGAGCCGGTTGCGGGGGCATTAGTTGCAAGAGCTAGAAGTCCAAACCGTGGAAGAAGGTCGCAGTCTAGAGGGGGGCATCCTATAGTTGGTAGGAATCAGTGTGCCTTTTGTAGAGAGGATGGACATTGGAAAGCCGAATGCCCAAAATTGCAAGCCGTGAAGAATAAAGGGAAAGCTATTCAAGCTTCAGAGGTGAATGTTGCCAAGGCTAGTGGCGATGTTTCAGATTCATATTTTTCAGGCTATTCGTGCCAAGCTCTTCCGTCAGTTGATGTTGCCGACTCCACCGAGTGGATGTTGGATTCTGGTGCTACTTACCACATATGCCCTAGAAGGGATTGGTTCTCCAGCTTTCAGGAGTTGGAAAGAGGGGATGTTGTTCTCATGGGTAATGATTACAGATGCCTTATTAGTGGTATTGGTACGGTTCAGATTCGGATGAGTGACCAGATGATCTGGGAGTTGGCTGATGTGAGGTTCGTTCCTCAACTGAGGAAGAACATCATTTCACTTGGGGTATTGGAGGCATCAGGCTATAGGGTGACCTTGGTGGATTCTCACTTGAAGGTCACATTGGCGTCCATGATTATGATGAAGGGCCTCAGATGGAGTAACTTGTATTATTTGCTTGGGAGCATGGTAGTTGATAGGGCGCTGACTACTTCTATGGCTAGACTGTGGTATTGTTTGGTGCTGGGATATATTATTGGTTATACCATACATAGATTGTTGAGGAGTGCTATGACCTACAGATTGAAGTCCTGTGAGCATATTGGGATGAGCGAGAAGACCGAGGTGGAGTTCAGCACTTCTATCCATCGATTGAGGGGTCTTATTGGAGGTGTTCAGTCAGGCATTAGGGGCTTTCCGAGGAGGCATCATCAGGAGGAAATCGTTATTTTGTTTCCTATGTTGGGGATTGTACTAGGCATATTTGGGTTACAACCAAGTCCCGTTGGAATGAAGCCCTAGTAGTCCGTAACAGTTGGAGGAGGTGTATGGGCAGAAAGGTTACCAGTCGTACTTGTTCTAGTAGGGGCCCTTTCTTGCATTAGTGCCGGGCTCATGGCAGTTAGAGACACTTCAGAGGAGAGGAGACAGTGGGGCGACGTGATGAGATGGCGGATTTAGTGGGCCGTTCCTTTCTGGAGGAGGATCGGCATTAGTTGTCGAGTAGTGGATCTGGTATTCAGGCTTCGATAGTTTTGGGTCATCTTATGAGGTTGCTGACTGCTACGTATAGAGTTGTTAGATCTGGTAGAGCTGTTTCAGATTTTGGTTGGCGTCGGATATTGGGCTACCCAGCACTTGGTCACATCGTGGATGTGAGATTGGATCCGATTGTGCATTTGGGATTCAGAGGCTCGTTTGGCTATCAGTGGGGAGCTTCTGAGTTTGGTCTGAGCAGGTTTGTCACTTTGGACTCTCGACAGGTGGAGAGTATTGATCAAGTCAGAGGGATACCGTAGCGGGTGGAGGGTGATGCTACTCCACATTGGGTGGGGATTTCCTCATATACTCCAGGTCATTCTGCATTGGTTAGGATTCCAGCTGAGGTGGCACAGCGTGGGAGTCATTTATTTATGGGTGCAGATGATGAAGTGGTTGATTTGGATGCAGCTGGTGGATATGTTTTGGATACGGCCATTGTTTCATCTCAGGTAGAGGTGTTGGACTGTTTTCAGATTGAGGTCGTTGATGATGCTATCAGCCGCAAGTTGGATTGAGGGTCTTTGGAGGCCATTGGGTGAACTACGTGAATGCTTGATTCCTTGAGGAAGAGGATACGTAGGTAGTCTTTATGATACAGCCGTTTTGGTGAGTGACATCGACATTTAGGGTGAGTGTTTACACTCCCATTTAGGTCTTAGAAATGAGGCATTTGGTGTAGTCGGTGTAGGCTCAGTTAATTGGTGAGTAGACACAATTGGTTTGGGGTTGAGTGTTCTCACTCCCGTTTGGGTCTCGATGTGTTGTGGATGGGGTCCGTTGTCATGAGCCTGTTACCATGGCGTACTGGATGTAGCAGTTGATACATTGGTTTGATCCGTGTCGGTACAGTTTTGGTGGAAACATTCGCTGAGATAGAGAATTGAAGAATTACAGGAAAAAGGAAGGAACCAGCAGACAGACTGGCGGTCGACCGTCGCGGTCGACCGCAAACGTGCATACAGTCCTACTGGGATTCGGAGTTGATGGCTGTCGACCACCACGGTCGACCGTGGATGACTGTAATGGATTTTCTCTCGGGTTTTGGGGTTCAATCGACCGCCGCGGTCGACCGCCGAAGCGGTTATGACAGGGTTCAGTTTCCAGACACGTTTTGTTTTGGATTTGTATAAATACCCTTTGGGTGTTTTTAGGGTATGTAAGGTAGGAGTTTTTGAGCAGATTGTGAGGGTTTTCTTTGGGCTTCTATTCTAGGATCAATTGGAGAGATTAAGAGTGAGTTGTTGAGGGTTTTTGGTGAGAGATTGTAATCCTAGTTTGTTCCTCTTGATTTCTAATAGTGAAAACTCCCCCCTCCTTGCCCCATGGACATAGGCATCTCGCCGAACCACGTAAAAGTGGTGTTTGATTATTTGTGCTATTGATTTTGGTTGGTTCTTTATCTTTCTCGGTGATTGGTTTGGTTTCTCGAGGCACAACAGTGGAGGCCATGAAGGTGGAGCAAGGTTACGATATTGTTCAATACAAGCCAAGATAGAGATTATTGAATATGGCTTGCATTGAAAATGTCAAGTTAAAGCCTAATTAGATTAGGGTTAGAAGTTAGACTTTGACTGGAAAGGAAAATTACAATTGGTTTTAAATTTTAATTAGAAGAGGACTTGAATTTGAATAATTCTAGTGTAGGCGTCTAAAAATGCCTATAGGTGTCCGTACACAGCTTGAGACGGAGAGAAGACAACGAACGTTGTTATCCGAGTCTAAGAGGATTATCTGTCGTCGACAAGCGCATGAAGCAAAATAACGAACCAAGTGGCCCGCGTGCGTCAATCAACACGCGTGCGTCAATCAGCTCACGTGCACCAATCAACATGCGCGCGTCAATCAGCTCGTGCGCGAAGGTCAACACGCGCGCATCAATCAGCTTGCGTGTGTCAATCAATTCGTGCGCGTCGGTCAACACGCGCGCGTCAATCAGTTTGTGCATGTAGGTCAACACGCGCGCATCAATCAACATGCGCACGTCAAGCAACGCGCGCATATCAACCAATGCGCGTTCGACGGTCAGTCCCGCAACGAAGCATGCAAGTCAACAAGTCAGCCAAATACTCGAAACAGGAGAAACTACAAGTTCTAGAAAAGTCAGAAAATACCAAACAGTTCAGCAGAAAGGCCGAACTACCCGCACTCGTCGAGTTGAACCACGCCGACCCGCAACCGCGCGGGTCGGTCGTAGCCGATCCGCTGTCGAGCGGGTCGGCCGCGTCCGACCCGTGGTCGCGTGGGTCGACCACGTCCGACCCATGGCCGTGCGGACCAGGCCGCGCCGACCCGCGCCCTCTGTGGGTCAGCGGGGTGTTTCGCGTAGGTTTGATCACCGAACACGTTTTTCGACGGTTTTGTACGGTATTCTCGGGATTTATCTGTTCCAGCGGTTCTTATCTACCTAGATATCATCTACAAAAATGGTTAGGCCGTTATTGACTGAAGATAGGCTAAATCACATATTCTCATCTACATACCCGCATCCGGAGCCCTATAAATACAAGCCTAGGGTCTCCTTTCAGCGGGGGAGGATTATTATTCAAGAGGGCGAGGTGCTACCAGATTGAGGAGTCAAAGGAGCATGAATTTTAGCAAGGGTTGATAGATCTTGGCGAGTTCTTCAGCATAAAGAAGGAGAGTTCGAGAGATCCAAAGCCCGCTTCCCCCATTTCCTTGAGATCAGGCTTGGTCTTGATCTCGAGAAGAGTGTTGATTTTGCTTGGTCGATCTCAACGCTTCAAATCAAATACTTCCTCGGTGAAGGCAAAGCTCTGCTGAATTTTCCATTAACTAGATCCAGATCAAAGGTGGTCCACGGATATTGACATCCCCGGCACAGGCGAAGATCCCACGTAAGCAGAAGACCGATAAACGATCTTTGTGTTTGTTTTGACGAGAATTGTATCTTTTATTTTCATTGTGTAATGAGTCTTATAAAAAGATGCATCTTTTTGAATTTATTGTAACGACCAAAGTTGTAATGAGTTATACAATAAAGAAAATAATTTCTACCCAAACAAGCTGGGGATCATAGTGGAAGCCAACGGTCTCGTTACCGAGGCCGTCGTGTCGTAACTGATGTCTCGACTCCAGCTAGAAGCGGTCGGACCTGAACAATCCATAGTCACAGTTAATATGGCTGGGAGATGAAAGTCGACTCGACCTTCTAGTTCTGATCCACTCATATCTCATCATCTAACATGGTTGCGATTGGGAACTATTAGACAAAGAGATTATCAGCGA
>BQKN01057848.1:113952-138612 GCA_022839385.1 Asparagus kiusianus | reverse complement strand
TCATGACGTTGTTGTTTTTGATGTTACATATAGAACTAACAAGTTGGCACTGCCTTTTGCTCCATTTACTAGTGTTAATCACCATAGGTAGTCAACTTTGTTTGGTTGTTCACTACTTGCAGATGAGGAAGAAGACACATTTGTCTGGTTACGTACTAAGTGGGTTAAATGTATAAATAGAGTGGCTCTACATGCTATTATTACAGACCAGGACAAAACTATATGCAATGCCATTCAAAGAGTGTTTCCAAATACTCGACATTGCTATTGCAAATGGCATCTTGGCAAGCACATGGTTGATCATTTATTATCTCTACAAAAGTTGCATGGAGAAGAGTTTGCGAACTACTTTAATAGATAGTGGCATAGCAAGACAATTGAAACATGTATTCAACAATGGGATGAGTTAAAAAAAAGTTCAATATAGAAGAAAATAAGGACGGTTGGTTACAAACCATGTACAGAAAAAGAAAACATTGGGTTCCATGTTATCTCAAAGATACTTTTTTTGCAGGAATGACATCAAGCCAACATAGTGAAAGTATAAATGCCTTCTTTGACACATACGTCAACTCACAAACATTGTTGCCCGATTTTTTTGAGTAATATGATAAAGCAATATTGTCGCATCGTTCTCAAGAATTAAGTAAAGATTTTGCTACTTTGAATACAAAGCATGTGATGCATCTAAACCATTCGATTGAGATTCAAGCTGGAGAGTTATATACAAGAACTATACCTGAGAGGTTTCAAGATGAGCTTAAAGGTTCTGTATCTTTGTTTCATGATGAGATGGGAAAATAAGAATCAATTTCTAAATACATAGTTGGCTCGCTCTCTACTGAAAGAAGTGTATGGGAGCATGTAGTTTATAATCAAAATGAACAGGGAATAACATGTACATGTTCTATGTTTGAGACTGGTGGAATATTATGTACGCATGACATTCATATTATGATATTGAATCAGTTGGTAAGAATTCCTCAAGAATACATTAGGCATAGATGGACAATGAATGCAGGGCACCATAATATTGGAGTCTCTAATGTGTTGTTGGAAAATTTTTTTTAATAGTAATAGAGAACAATGGAGTACTTTGCGTTCTTGGGCTTTGAGAGCAAAATTTAATAACATGATAGAGTGGGCACCTGAATCATCTATGGTCTTTGATGAAATAAATACCTTTTTCTAACTTGAAGGGAAAACATGAAATAGATATTAGTGCTTAGCAAATCAAGGGGACTGAAGCTACAAGTCGGGTTGAATCTAGTACTCCTCATTCCCATACTATTGAGAAACTCCCTCAAATCATAGTTCGTGACCCTCTCGAGTCTACAAAACATAAGGGACGGCCGAGAACAATTAGCAGATTGAAATCATGACTTGAACAAGCACAGGAATAAAATGAGATAAAAAAGCAGACATGCGGCAAATGTGGTCAAAAGGGACATTATAAAAGTAGTTGCACTAATTCTCTTGTTGCTAACATGTCAAATAACTAGGTATTTTAATGTTTAATTGTTCACAAAGATACTTACATTAGTTGACCGATACATCTTATTTACAGCTAGTTCCATTTATTCATCTGATTCTTGTTTATTTATACAGGCAAATTTGAAGTTCATCATCCGACCCCGAAAAACAACTAGGTATTTTGATGTTTAATTTCCTACAAAGTTAATTGCATAATAATTAATTGATACAACTTATTTTAGTTTACAAATCACTTCATGTATTCATTGATTCATGTATTTATGCAGACATATGCTAGTCCTCTTCTTCTGAAATTTCTTGATAAATGTGAAAACTTCGAATGAGAAGATGTGGCTCCTCTTCAACTAGTTTATTTCCAGCCATTCCTATTTGGTTTCAAATAGTTGCTCTTGTTTGTGCACCAGTCTTTTAATGTCATAGACTTGTTCTCTATTTTTATTGTGTTGGATCGGAATTATTCGATGACTAGTGCTTGTTTTATATATTTTTTATGTTGGATGATTAATGGATATAACTTAGCCAATTGTTGCTTTGGACGCTTATGAATAATCTTCAAGATCATATTGTTGGGATTCCTTTTCATAAGCAACGTCTTTTCTCTCTAATTAAGGAAATTAAGTCTACTTGAGTATTGCAGTTTCTTTTAAATAATTGATGGTGCAAAATTTAAGTCAACTAAATACTTTTTGAGTTGTTGTGAAACTTACTGATGTATCCGAGGGCTAGTAATATTGCGTCGCATTAATTTCGAGGGAAGGTGCCTGACTCGCTCTGGTTTATAATTCACTGATTAGTCGACGCATTTATTATATACATAAGTGTCCGATGCAGCGCCAAAGAACTATGTTTACTGCTTGTAGAAGTACGAAGCTAACAAAAAACAAATACGGACCGGTATGAATCGATTATCCTCTGTTCACAAATAGAGAAACAATTGCAAATATTGTGTTGCTTAAATTTCGAGGGAAAGTGCCTGAATTTCGATCGTTTATATCATATACTGATTATTCAAACATATCGCTTCCTTAATTCTGATACCTTGCTGAGTTACAAGAATCTTTTCAGGTTCAGTGACAACTCTCTTCACTGAAATCAGTAAATCCTGATGCCGAAGACTTTCAAATATCCTGAGGCTTCTAGCATAGTGGCAGGGGCATAAACTTTTCTTTCATTGTCAAACATACTATAGGTCTAGGGATTTATTATCTCAGACATGATTCTCGTGCTGTTTACAATTCAGAAATTATTTATATGAGGAGAAGAGCAGAAACTGGCACGTATAAATCCATGCTTTACTTTACAATTTACCACCAATTCTTCGGCATCAGGAGCAATCAGAAGGACAATAAAAAAAATATTCACCACGGAGGAATGAAATGCAAGCTGAAGAGAAAACATCAACATTCAGTTTGGTTTCCTGAGTTTTGGAGTTCTATCCGGTCGACCGCGGCGTCAAGTGCCGTCGACCGCCTGTTGGGTTTGGGCCTGGGCTTCATTTCTTATTTTGATTTGGTTTGTGTTTTTGATATATATTAAAACACGATTTTAGGGTTTAAAATATCAGAGAATAGAGAGTATTCTGAGCACTTTGAGAGGGAGAACTTGTGAGCGAGTTGAGAGATCATTGATTAGGATTTGTTCGAGTGTTTCAGTGATTGTAACCCTTTTGTACTCTTCTCGATATAGTGAAATCTCCCTATCCTCTCCTTGTGGACGTAGACAAATTGCCAAACCACGTATATCTCTATGTTTGAGATTGGTTTATCGTATTTGTTTGGATTGTGCTTTTGTTTAGTTTGTTAATCTTCTCCCGTGGCTTACAGACTCGTTCGGTGTGCGAGCACGCTTCCGCAAAGGCGCGCAACAAATTGGTATCAGAGCTCTAGGGTTTCAGATCTAGGGTTTTGGCATTGGGTGGAGGAAGATTCATAGTGGAAGCTTAGTTCTTAGAATTCTAGACTTCGGTGGGGATAGCGTTGTGGAGTTGCCGTTGAAGATTTCGCTTTCATCGTGTGGTTAGGAGTTCTATTTGGAATCCAATTTAGGGTTCAATTGGGTAACTTATTAATTCTATCAAAGTTTGGATCTTCCTTTGCAATTGGAGTCTGTGAGTATGGGTGAAGAAGTTGGTGTAAGCAGCAAGATAGCGGATACAGTTCAAGTTGGTTTTCAGAACACCAAGATTAGCGTGGTTAAATATGACGGTAAGATCAATTTTGGTTTGTGGATGAGCGACATACAAGATGCGCTCAATGCTTAGAATTTAGAGGAGACCATCATGGTCCATGAGAGGCTACCAAAATATGTAGAGATGGTATGGAAAAAGATGAATAAGAACGCTTGTGGGGTGATCAGGTCCTATTTGGAACAGGAGCTAAAGTATGATGTGATTGGGGTAACGTCTGCAATGAAGATGTGAGAGATTCCCAACAATAAGTACCTTACAAGAGTATTGAGAACCGTTTATACTTGTTGCGAAGATTGTTCAGATTTCAGATGTCCAGGGGCACCTCGCTTGCAGTTCATGTGAACAACTATACGAAGTTGTTGCCGGACTTGACGAACGTGGATGAGAAGATTACGGATGAGTACAAGACTATTATTCTTTTGGGCTCCTCACTGGATGAGGAGTATGATACCTTCGTGCTTATCTTATTGAACGAGAGATCTTCTATCACATATAGTAAAATTACTAATGCTTTGACAACTATGATTTAAGGAGGAATGACAAAGAGACTTTCCGCGCTAGTACTTCAGGAGAGGCCTTGTCGACGAGAGGTAGAAGCTCATATCCGAGAGATGGTAATAGGAGTAGGTCGAAGTCTAGAGGTCATCACCAGTTAGCTAAGAACTAGTGTGCGTTCTGTCGCTACTTATCATGTGACTCCCAAACGTGATTGGTTTACATCATTTGAAAGACTCGATGGGGGTGTTGTTGTCATGGGAAATGATCAATCTTGTGGTATTTGTGGGATATGTATCATGAGGATTCAGATGCACGATGGAGTAGTCCGTGAATTAAAAGAGGTGAGATTTATTCCTCAAGTAAAGAATAATCTTATTTCTGTTAGAGCTTTGGAGGCAAAGGGATTCAAGGTGACCTTTGAAGATACTGTAGAAAAGGTTACCAAGGGATCTTTGATGGCGATAAAGGAAGTTCGTAGTTGAAACTTGTATTATCTGAAGGAGAGCACCGAGGTTAGTTAGGTAGCTTCAGTTATTTCAGAGGCAGACATTAGTAGACTTTAGCACTACAGGTTAGGGCACACAGGAGAAAAATCACTACAGGCTTTGTGCAAGCAGGGGCTATTAAAGGGAGCCAATAGTGGAAAGATTGAGTTTTGTGAGCATTGTGTTGTTAGCAAGAAGACGAATGTGAAGTTTGGGATAGTCATCCATAGGAAGAGGGCTATCCTGGATTACGTACACACAGATATTAGGGGTCCCACTAAGACTGCATCACTTGGTGGTCGATATTGGTTCGTTACGTTTGTTGATGACTATTCTAGGCACTGTTGGGTGTACATCATGAAGCATAAGAATAAAGTCCTAGAGTTATTTGTGGGGTGGAAGAGACGATTGAAACTACAAACTGGGAGAAAGATCAAGATGTTGTGATCCGACAACGATGGTGAGTACACATCAAACCTCTTTCAGCAGCTATGTCGAGACGAGGGCCTAGAGAGACACTTCATAGTTAGTTATACACCATAGTAAAATAGGATTGTAGAGAGGTTGAATCGGTCTTTACTGGAGAAGGTCTGATGCTTATTGTCGCAGAGTGGTTTGGAGAAGATCTTTTGAGCTAAGGCACTATCATATACAAGCCACCTCATTAACAGGTTGCCTTCATCTACAATTAAGGGGAAGACCCCTATAGAGATGTGGTCGGGAGAGCCAGCACATGACTATGACCAGCTCAAGGTATTTGGATGCCCTACTTTTTATCATGTGAGAACAGATAAATTGGAACATCGAGCTAGGAAGGCCATGTTTGTACGATTCAAGTGTGGTGTCAAGAGATACAAGCTATGGGATCCAGTGGATAAGAAGATCATGCTAAGTAGAGACATCACCAGGTTTCTATCTTGAAGCTTCCCAGCTCTCACCAGGTGGAGAGCAGCCCGACAGAGGAGATATCGTATGTGGTAGAGATTGATGCAGCTCCACAGTGTCCAGGTAGTACCGTGTCCATTAGAGTGCCGACTGAAGTGACGCCAGGCGAGTCCGAGTGATTTGGAGGATACGGGTATAGATGAGCAGGATTAGGGACTAACGGCTCAGGTCCAAGATGCTATTACAGTTAGGAGACAGAGGAGAGACATATGAATGCCAGCATGGTATACAGACATAGTAGTTACGTATGCACTTCTAGTAGAGAGTATCGATGAGATGGTGCTTACTATATTCAGAGAGGTTGAGCAGAGTTCAGAGGCTGATTCGTGGGAGGTAGCTATGCAGGAGGAGATAGAGTCTCTTCATAAAAATGACACATGAGAGCTTGTTGAGCTTCCAAAGGGGTAGAAGGCGATTGGTTGCAAGTGGGTATACATGAAGAAGGAGGGTATTGAAGGCACTCCAGTGAGATTCAAAGCTAGGTTGGTTGTGAATGGCTATGCGCAGGTGGAAGGTATTGATTACAATGAGGTTTTCTCAACAGGGGTGAAACACTCTTCGATTCGGATTTTGCTAGCTTTGGTGGCACAATATAGTTTGGAGTTAGATCAATTGGATGTGAAGACAACATTTCTTCATGATGATCTTGATGAAGAAATATATATGACTCAGCCATTGGGATTTTGAGCTATAGGGAAGAAAAAGTTGGTTTATAGGTTGAAGAAATCGCTATACGGTTTTAAGCAATCTCCTCAACAGTGATATAGGCGATTTGATGATTTCATGAACGGTCATTCATACACTCGGAGCCGGTTTGATCCATATGTATATTATCGCAAGTTAAAAGGAGGTGCGTATATTTATATATTTTTTTATGTCGATAACATGTTGGTTGCTTCTATTTCCAGATCCTCTATAGATGAGTTGAAGGAAGAGCTTTCAAAGGAGTTTGAGATGAAGGATTTGGGTGAGGCAAAGTGTATTTTGGGGATGGAGAACGACAGAGACAAAGAGAAGAGCAGAATTTGTTTAACACAGGTGGCTTAAGTGAAGAAGGTTCTAAAGCAGTTTAATGTTAGCATGGATACGAAGCCAGTTAGTGTACCTTTGGGAGCCTATTTGAAACTTTCAGCTGACCTTTCACCGAAAACAGTTGAAGATAAAGAGTTGATGTTGAAGACTCCATATATGAGTGCAGTTAAGAGCTTGATGTACGTGATGGTACGAGACCGGATATGTCATAGGTGGTGAGCATGGTTTTGAGATACATGCACGATCCAGGAGTGGGTTATTGAGATGCCGTGAGATAGATTTTGAGGTACATTCGAGGTACTTTTAATGTTGATTTATTTTTTGAGTGGGACACCAGAGGTGGGAAATTGTGCATTGGCTATGTTGATCTGAATTATGCTGGTGATTTGGATAAGCGCTGATCTACGACTGGATATGTGTTTACTTTGACCCGCGCGCCGGTGTGTTGGAGATGCACCTTACAGTGTATAGTGATTTTGTCGATGATGGAGGCAGAATATATAGTGATTACGGAGTTGTCAAGGAGGCTATTTGGCGGCGGGGACTTTTAGAGGAACTTGGTATATCACAGTGGTCCATCACTCTTTATTGTTATAGCATGAGTGCTATCTATTTGGCGAAGAATCAGGTTTTTCATGCTAGAATGAAGCACATTGACGTTCGTTATCACTTTATTCGGGATGTTCTTGAAGATGACAATGTGGAAATTGTGAAGGTCCACATGAAGGATAATCCAACGGATATGCTCACAAAGGTGATTCCGACCAATAAGTTTGATCATTGTCTAAACTTGTTACACATTCGTGATTATTGAGACCGTTGATGGTCATTTGTATGAACTACGGACAGCTTGATCCTTTGGGAGAGGGGGAACGTAGACAGTCATTTTGATGCAGCCGGTTTGATGAGTTGATACCGACATTTTTTAGAGTTTGTTCGTATTCTCATTTGAGTTCTTGACTTGTTGTGGATTGAATCCGTTGTCATGAATTTATTCTACTACGTACTGGACGCAACAAGTGAGATGTTTGGTTGGTATTGGTGTCGGCTCAGTTTTAGGAAAACTTTACCGAGGTGGAGAATTGAAGAGAAAATAGCAACATTTAGTTTGGTTCTGTCTGGCCGACCACGACCAAGTGTGCGGTCGATTGGACCGTGCACGAGTACAGGGTAGTTTATGGATCTCTGTCTGGTTGACCGCGACGTCAAGTGCGATCGACCATGGACCCTGTAATTGGTTTCCTGAGTTTTGGACGTTCTGTCCGGTCGACCGTGGCGTCAAGTGCGGTCGATCGCCTGTCGGGTTTGAGCCCGAGCTTCGTTTCTTATTTTAATTTGGTTTGTGTTTTTGATATATATTGAAACACGATTTTAGGGTTTAAAATATCAGAGAATAGAGAGTATTCTGAGCACTTTGAGAGAGAACTTGAAAACGAGTTGAGAGATCATTGGTTAGGGATTGTTCGAATGTTTGAGTGATTGTAACCATTTTGTACTCCTTGATATAGTGAAATATCCCTATCCTCTCCCCGTGGACGTAGGCAAATTGCCGAACCACGTATATCTCTGTGTTTGAGATTGGTTTGTTGTATTTGTTTGGATTGTATTCGTGTTTGGTTTGTTAATCTTTTCCCGTGGCTTATGGACTCGTTCGGTGTGCAAGCACGCTTCCGCAAAGGCGTGCAACACAAGCAACACATGTATTGGACCGCCTACTTCGTAACCATTGTTTATCTTAGTATCCAAAGTAAGAGACAGTGAAAATACATATTCCGTGGACAACAAATTATAATGTAAAACAAGATGATGCCTCTTTATTCATGCATCCAATTAATATATGAGAAAATCACATAAGGTACATACTTGTTTTGTCCCAAGAGAACTCCATTAGGGGAAAACTTTTAAATTGGATACGAATATACAAATTCTCTGTCCCTGTTTGTTTATCCCAAGAGAATAAATAAAAAAACCAATTACTTCAGATATTTTGTATAGTCAATTTCTGCTAATTAAGTAAAACTCCTAGCAGCATCTGCCTTAAAAATAATTTTACGTCCCCAATAATATAAAAACATGGATTCCTCTTTCATCTTTCCGTTGTCCTCAATCTTCTGAAAGACTCGGATCATCTAGAAGGAGAGTCGTTCAATCTTCTAAAAGTTTTGTTGTTTTTAATACAAATCCAAAATGACTTACTGCTAAGAGTCGGATAATGAACTTCAAATTTTGCCTGCATAAAAAAATAAAAATAAAAATTTGACAATCGAATTAAAAATTCTAATAATTCTAAAATGTATCAAACTTTTAGCAAATAAAAATTAAGTTAATTCCTTTAAAAAAACAAAAAGAAAAAACTTTCAAAGATTGATAAAGTACCTGAGGATGCCAACAAGATGATCATTCCTCCTTGGCTTGAAAATTGGGCTTCCTGAAGATCGGCAAAGGGGATGCGTCCGTTATTCGTTTGAGGATGCCGACTTGATGATCCTTCTTAAAGATCGGCGAAGGGGAAACAAAATCAGCGACTTCAGCAGAGATCGGACGTAGGAAAAAGAGAAGGGGGGTGATAATCACATTTTTATTACAATTTTATACCATCATTATCTATTTTTCATGAATAAATATGCCACTAATAATTGTTTTTACCTTTAATTGCATGTTAATGAAAAATAAATCCTAAAATTTCTTCTCTCAACAAAAGCCCATGAATTAATGAAGAATACAAGCAAAAGACCAAAGAGCAAGTTCAAAATCCCAGAATACAAGCAATTGGAGAGATATGCGCATCGATGCCCGCATCGATGCCAGATTACTGTAGCGCGTTTTAATGGCTGATTTGCATTGTCTTGAGACTTAAGTTTGATCTAAGGGCTCTGATTCATTGATGTTTACTATAAATAGGGGTAGAGAGTGAGGGGTTGAGGGTATAAAAAATTTTGTATCTCTATTTGAAGAGGAGGGTTACTCTTAATTGAGAAGACTTTCAAATTTGTAACTTTTTATTACAATTAATAAAATAATTTTTTTCACCACTTCATATTTTTCTTCTCTTCGTTAGATGAGGAAGATGAAGATGAAGATCAATTTGGAGGTTTTGTTTATTTTCTCTTTATTTCTTTTCTTATTGCTTAGTAGTTTAGATTTACATTAATGTCTTATAGTGTAGATTTATTTTCATGTCTTTATTTTCTCGCATTTAATTCTTGCAACTTATTTTTTAGCTTAGTTCTTGTAATTTATTTTATAAATTAGCTTTTGTAATTTACTTTGTAGCTTAGTTTTTGCAATTTTTTAGATTTTATTTTTTTACACTATTCGCCTAGAGGCTAGAACCCTCTTGGGATTAGTTTTTCTTTTTGTTTATTTTCCATTTTCTTTGATTCACCTTGAGACTAGAACCCACTAGGAAATTGCCCTTTTCTTAGATGTGGTATTAATTCTTATTAGAACTCTAGAAATTGCATAAAACTAGCTTTATTTCTCTTATGATTTGTTAATCATTCTCTCATGCTTAAAATGTAAGAACTAATTGGTAGAAGGAATTCTAGAATTACTATTTAGTTGTTATTCTTTTTATGAGTAATAATTTTACTTGAATGATAATTTGATAGGTGATACTTTCCTTGAATGGTTTGATAATCTATACTTAGTAAATCTAAACTAGAATGTGAAAAAGAGAATGATTCATATCTTATAAGTGAGATTAGATAATGGATTCAATTCTAGATTCCTCATATCTTTAATTGAATCATCCATCTTGACTTTCTTGAATTTTCTTTTCATTCTTTAATTTTCTCTTATTTTTTTCTTGATTTTATTCATTTTTCTTTCTTGCCTTGTTGATTACATTTATTCTTTATCACATCTACTCTCAAGCACCTTTTATGCTTCTTTACATATAATCACTCTCACTCTCTCTATCTCTCCATAATCATACTCCATTCATCACTCCTAATTGTCACGGACACAACAGAAAAACAAATTCTAATTAATTCCTACAACATCTTTCTCGTAGGGTCGATAACGTTTTATACTATAACTTGATTGGTTGTGCACTTACAATTTTTGGGACATCATTTACCACCCGCCAAGTTTTTTGCGCCATTACCGGGGAACGAACCCGGGTCACCCGCGTGACAGGCGAGAATACTCACCACTATACTACAACCTATCAAAAGTAGGCGGGAACTATACCTGAGCCTGTTTTTGATAGGTTTAGACTAGTTGCTCTCTTTCCAGATAGACTCAGGCCTAAGAAACACTCCCCTCAGGAGGAGAAGATCCTAGAATTTTTAAACATGTTAAGGTCAATATTCCTCTATTAGATGTAACTGAACAAATCTTATCTTATGCCAAATTTTTGAAAGAGTTGTGCACTAAGAAGAGAAGAATAAATATTTCGAAGAAAGTCTTTTTGGCAGTCAATATCAGTGATATGCTCTCAAAGCACATACCTTTAAAACGTAAAGATCTAGGTTCTCCTATTATTTCATGTGTCATTGGTAATACTCACATTGATAAGACCCTTTTAGACTTAGGGGATAGTGTCAACTTGCTTCCGTATTCAGTCTACCAGCAACTAGGTTTAGGTGAATTGAAACCAACCCGATGCAGCTTACAGTTAGCTGATAGATCTATCATGGTCCCTATGAGTGAGATAGAGGATGTTCTGATTAAGGTTGGAGATTTTATTTTTTCAGTAGATTTTGTAGTCTTGAAAACACAACCTGTTTTTAATCCCAAAGGACAGACACCTGTCATCTTAGGATGACCTTTCTTAGCCACTTCTAATGCTCTCATCAACTGTAGAACTGGTCAAATAAAATTTTCCTTTGCGAATTTGACTGCTGATCTCAACATCTTTAATCCAGGGAACCAATCAAATAATCAACCTCTAGATATAAATTATATTCAGGAAAGTCCAGAAGAAGAAGTTGAGTTAGATTCGAGTTTTGAGAAAATTTTTGGTGAAGCGCTGAAAATTTTAGAAGAAGTAGATAAGGTTTGTCAGAATAAGGAAACTGTGTTAAACATTTGATGCTTTGAACTAAATTTTGAAGAACTCTTTCTTAATGAACTTAAATTCTTCGAAAATAAACAATAACCAAATTTTCATACATCATCAATAAATTTTTAGGAAATTGTTAAAAATGAATTGGTTGTTAGAGGACAAACAATTCTTTTTTAACAATTTCCTATCTTATTAAAAAAACTCTTATAAAGAAAAAACAACTTTTATAAAGCCTATCAACTTAAAAAACAACTTATTCAAGGTGATTTCAATTGTTTAAAAAAGAAAAAAAGAAAAAGAAAGAACTCTTGATTTCAATGTGATTCTATCTTATAAAGCCTAAGTTGACCGAGTAATTAAGCCCAATGAGTATTTTCATACTTAATGGCCTAATTGGTAGAAGGAATTCTAGAATTACTATTTAGTTGTTATTCTTTTCATGAGTAATAATTTTACTTGGATGATAATTTGATAGGTTATACTTCCCTTAAGTGGTTTGATAATCTATACTTAGTAAATCTAAAGTAGAACGTGAAAAAGAGAATGATTCATATCTTATAAGTGAGATTAGCTAGTGTATTCAATTCTAGATTCCTCATATCTTTAATTGAATCATCCATCTTGACTTTCTTTAATTTTCTTTTCATTCTTGATTTTTCTCTTATTTGTTTCTTGATTTATTTATTTTTCTTTCTTGCCTTGTTGATTACATTTATTCTTTATCACATCCACTCTCAATCACCTTTTATGCTTATTTACACAAAATCACTCTTACTCTCTCTATCTCTCTACAATCATACTCCATTCATCACTCCTAATTGTCACGGACACAACATAAGAACCGATTCTAATTAATTCATACAACACCTTTCTCGTGGGATTGATAACTTTTTATATTATAACTTGATTGGTTGTACATTTGCAATTTTTGGGACATCATTTACCACCCATTAGCAGGTTTTGGGCGGGGAAAAGAAAGCAACGGAGATCGGCGAAGGGGAAAAGAAAGCAGTGGCTGGCGAAGGGGAGAAGAAGGCAACGAGTTTTTGGGGGAGTTAATTTGGAAGAATAAATTTTCGAATTAACCCCACTCCGACTTTTATTTAAACCGACCCACTCTCGTTTTATTTACTACAATCGACCTACTTCGTGGTCACGTCAGCATCGTGGCCATGAAGTGGGGCGATTTTTTTAATCAGGTTCCTAAATAGTTGGGGTTGCCAACCCCGACTATTTAGAAGGTCGTGGCTAATATACAGCTTAAATTTGGAAGCAGTGGTTGGCGAAGGGGAAAAGAAGGCAACGGGTTTTTGGGGTAGTTAATTTGGAAGAATAAATTTTCGAATTAACCCCACTCCGACTTTTTTTTAACCGACCCACTCACGTTTTATTTACTACAATCGACCTACTTCGTTGCCACGTCAGCATCGTGGCCACAAAGTGCGGTGATTTTTTTAATCCGGTTCCTAAATAGTCGGGGTTACCAACCCCGACTATTTAGAAGGTCGTGACTAATATACAGCCTAGGGCTGAGCATGGTTTGGTCCAAACCAAAAAAACTGACCGAACCGACCCGAACCGACCCAAAAAAATTGGTTTTATGAGTGGGGCGGTTTCGGGTCGGTTTGAAAACTTTTCAACCTGAACCGACCCCGACCGACCGAATATAGTGCAATACTACCCATTCTGATCTCAAACTCTACCCGATACGTCCCCAAAGAGTCAAAGACTCAAACCCTAAACTCATTTTCTGAATAATTATGGGTTGAAAACAATATCATTATATCAGTGTTTAATGCTTCATAATCTCCTACTTTGTTGATATCTTTTTTTAACACAGTTTGTTGTTTGATAAGAAGTTTGATGAAGTTAGAACCGAACCGTACCGAACCGACTTGTAACAGTTCGGTTCGGTTTTGAATTATAGGCGGTTCGGTTCGGTTGTTCAAAATTTAGTAAAAACCAAACCGAACTGACTGTTGCACACAACTAATACAGCCTAAATTTGTTGAGATTGCCAACCTCGACTAATTTAGCACACTATCTAATTGGTCGAGGTTGGAAACCCTGACCAATTTGAAAGCCCTATTTCAAAATGATCAGGGTTCCCAACCCAAACCATTTAGCAGAGACATTTGCTTCAAAAGAGGCAAGAGTTAGCTAAGGCAAAATGGTTAGGGTTGGGAATCCCAACCATTTCGTGTACGTGCACAAAATGGTCAGGGTTCCTGTTGGCTGTCAAAAAATCATGACAGATAGCTAATACCTATTAAACACAAAGAATGGAAATTACAACCTGACGACTTCTACATTAGTATCTTGATAAGGAAAGTTACAAACAGACGACTTACATGTCAACAAATGAATGCTACAATTAGAGGATTCTCCCGTAGATCGAGAAAGGTTACAATGCAACAACCTTCGTGAGAATCGATGAAAAGCTCTGATTCAATAGTCTTTATAATCTAACAGCTCTCACATGTTAAAAGGCTAAAGCAAAGATTACAGAACAATGATCTTTGCGACACTATGACAGAAGAGATTACAAGTCAACGATCTCTTCAATCCAAGATGTAGAATTCATCCCTGCATCCCAGAGCTAAAACACAAGTGATTACATTCTAGAGTCAAAGCAACACAAATGTTGCATCAACACAGCTCTGCATCAATGTAGCTTAAACGCAGCTCAAGCTCAGATGTTGACGCACCATCCGAAGACATACGTTTGAACGCAGGTTCGCGCCCAGCAACGCAAGACTTGTGTTTGACCTGTTCAAACGTGATCTTAACAGCTCCAAAACCGCTGTTCACCCACGATCTGGGGAGTGGTTTATGTGGGTTGTTATACCCGATTAATAGGGTAACTAAACCCCCATTAAGGAGCGGATTAAGGGGGCAGTTACACTCCTTAATCCTCATATAAATATCAACAAACTCAACTAAGTTTGGGGGGATCGAGAATCTTTGAGGTGAGATCCGGAGTCGGACATTTCAGCAACAGAAAAGCTTGGATACTTGGCTTATTAACCGATTTATTCGGTTCAAACAACTCTTTTCACAAAGTTTGACACTCGTTCTGAGTTACAAAACTCGTTAAGAGTTCCTTCAATCGTTCCAGTGAAGCAAAACGTCAGATCATCAACGGAGAGCAAACTCGACGCGAGCATTCGAAGGAGGCACTCCATCGCCACCGTGAAGAACCTAGAATCAAACAAAGGGAAGAATTCAGATCAATTCTCTTCTCTTTTGTAATCAGGAAATCCAAATTGTAATTGAGATTGAGAGAGTTGTAAAACATTCTTTTTCTAAACAGTTAGAAAGAAAAAAATCAAACACTGTTCTTTCATTTTTATTTCACAAAATTTTCCACCAAAGAAAAGATGACAACTTTGCTGGGGACGAGCTTCTCGGATGAAGAAGTGGTGGCGCAATCCAATGTTCATCTCACTGGAACAACCGTCAAAACTTTCGTTGTAGAGTTTGATCAAGCTAAGTACAAGAAAGCCCTCTCCTCTGGATCATTTAGCCCCAAGAAGCAATGTCCACAAGATCTCTAAAGAGATCAAAGCTCCAATTGTTACTGAAATGCCAATGAAAGCCCTCTCCTTTGGCCAAGATTCATCAAATAGTCCCACTTCTGAAGGAATAGGCTCCGCCTCGGCCAAACTCATTCAACAAGTTGAAAATTCTCCACCTACGTCAACACGATGTATCATGGGTCGTAAAAGGCATATGACTGAGATAGATCACGTCAACACCGATGACGTTTCTCCCAAGGCGTTGAAACAGGCCAAAAAGAATACCGCTTGACGAAGGAGAAGATCCATGCACCGATCACACCTAAGAAATAGTCGATCTCTTGCCCAACGCGAAGATCGTATTTTTGAGTCTCTGCCCGAGCACTGTGTCTCCACCTCTGAACGCACACTTCGTGGTAACGAGCTCAATTACGAGCCTCACGTAATACAACTGAAACGCGACCCTTAGTGGCATGTGGTTTATCCAAAACATGATCCTCAAGGGTCTGCTCCATCAACTAAACGTAGGCCTAGGCCTAGTGTTCATAAATCTAAATGCGACCCTCACATTTCTTCTCTTGAAGGCGACGTGGTCTGTCAAGTTCAGAAAAATCAACATGGATTTAAAATTCATGTTCGTCAAGAACGAGTCTCACCCACCAAAGAGTAGGGGGTTCCATTTCCATCCCCACACCCGGTGAGAAACTCATCCTAAGTCTCTGACTTGCGGGAATTGCCGTCGAGAGAAAGACCTGCACAGCAAATAGCTCATTCATGTCAATATGAGCGACTTATTTCTGCAGTTCTTTCGAAATGCCACTATTGCACATCCGTACCTCAACAATCAGTATTTGACTGGTTGACAAGTACCGTCAGGTCTGCCAAGCGACAACGTCATCATAAGAAGAAGATTTCCGAAGCTAAATACCCTGAAGTCACTATTAATATGATCGGCAAAGGGAAAACCTCAGTTCCTAGTTCTGATGAGTTAGAGAGAAGTCATTCCTTGACTGTTCAGGAAATCTGTAATGAATTCGAAGGGGTGTATCGGTACGCTCGGACTCGCACAGGAGCTATCCGCTCGATTAATTATCAAAGATTAGCCAAGGGGATTACTTTAGCTGATGAATATTCAGCAATTGTGGACTCTCAGTCTTTAAGCTCCGCCGTAGTACAGGAAACTCTCACCTACATGATTGGAAGTTCTGATGACTTAGCCAAGAGGGTTGACGAACATCATGTCATGATCCAAGCACAATAAGAAACACTTCTCCATGTGAAAGACATGCTGGCCCAGCTTCTTGCAGAGAGAGGCCAAAAGCCAGAATCCTCTCGGAGGACAATTTCAAAGGGAAAACAGAAGGCGTATGAGAATTTAGAATGTTAGGCTCAGAACGTAGAATTCTCATCTAAAAACAAGAAGGACATAGAAAAAGAACCGAATCCTTAGTCTTCTAAAGTGGATGAGTAAGAGGCCCGCCTCAATACAATCGCGAACATAAGTGACCTTCGTGAGGAAGGAGTAGTGCGATCTTATCCTGCCGAATAGGCAACCGCTCCCTATCCACCAAAATTTAAGGCCCCAACACTGCAACCTTTTGATGGTACATGATCGCTAAACCAACACATCTACTACTTTAAGTCATAGACTGGAGATGTGGTAGCAAATGACGTCATTCTGACTCGCTTGTTCATCGGCACTCTTAAGGGAGTTGCCTTCGAATGGTTCATGAAATTGCCTGCTGGATCTATCCAAAAATGGGTAAATCTGGAAAGGCTCTTCTTAGCCAGATTCTTTAAAGAAGATACAGAAGTATCTGTCCCGACCCTGCTTGCCACCAAGTAGAGGAAGGGGGAGTTCATCAAGACTTACGTGGAAAGATTCCGTAGCATAGTATTACGATGCTCATCAGTTATGACCCAATCTACTTTAGTTGAAACTTGTAGGCATAACTTGCAGACCCAGCTCCTTGCTCAAATAGGGGTGGCAGAATGTCGCTCTTCGAGACAATTGGTTTCGCAAAGGGAACAAGCCGAAGGAATCGTTGCTCAGGTCAAAGCTAAGGAAGCTACTCAACCGAAACAACAGTAACAACGCAAACCAAAATAATGCTCCACGGTCCAAGGGAAAGGAGACTTTGGCTGCCGATACCAGTACGTGGGCATCGCTCGCCAAGTAAGGCAAAGCACCAAATTAGCAAAGAGCACTCAAGCAATACTCATTCAAAGAAGAGCACGTGGACACTTTGTTCCAGCTACTTCGGAAGAACAATAAGCTACAACTTCTAGAGATCAGGAAACCAGAAGAAGCAGGAAAAGTGGACGACCCTAATTACTACCGTTATCACAGGTTCCTGGGACATCCTACCAGAAAATGCTATGTTTTCAAGGATATTTTGCAAAACTTAGAGAATGCCAATGTGCTTACACTGAAGCCCAAACAGAAGATTGTATCCATAATTTTAATAGCGGTCCAGTTCGGTAATCTCCCTCCGACAGCAGCTGCAGATGGAGTTGTCCCCGTCTATAAAGGGGAAATACGTATGAAAAACACTGACTTGCATGGCCAGAAGGACAGGGGGTTAGTACCCCTCACTACCTCCAAAGAGGAGATTATGTGGGTCCATCCCGATCTGGTTGAAGACTAACAGTGGACAAACACCCCATCCAGAAAGAAAAGAGGTAAGGCTAAGCCATCCAATATGATTAGTCCCTCCATAAATGAGAATGATGATCATCTCAAACCTCTTACTGACTCAGAAGAGGAGAGGATTGTTCTTGCAACATACCCGGGAGGCAACCCTAGCACCCAGTCAGGAAAAGCTTACCTGAAAAACTATGATTAAAATGCTCAAGAAACAGAAGAACAACACCAAGACGCTAGGGGTTATGTTCCACAAAAGTCAATTGACAAAGGGAAATAGAAGGAAACCCGGTACAATAAGAACCTTATTCAAGAAGCCGGAGAATCGAGCACTCCTTTCCGATTTAATGTCTTGGCGCAGTTGGCCAACATACCATCCAGGATTATCCTGTATGAACTCCTAAGATTGTCTAAAACCACCAAGAAAGCTCTGATTAAAGCTTTAACAAACACAGAAAGTTTCATCACACAGATTACTCCAACTCCTGAAGCTTCTGAAGCCCAATCTTACCTACAATGTCTACAAGCAGCAAGAACTCTACCATGCATATCGTTCACTCAAGATGATATGCAGGTAAAACACAAGCATAACAGACCGTTATACTACACAAGGTATATTGGGTCTTCAGAAATCAGCCGTGTTTGTTTGGTGGAAATTTTGTAGTAAATAAAATGAAAGAAATTTGATTTGTATTCTCTCGATCTTAATTACAATTTGAATTTCGATTACAAAAGAGAGGAGAATCGATTTGAATTCTCCCCTTTGTTTAATTCTGGGTTCTTCACGGTGGCGATGAAGTGCCTCCTTCGAATGCTCACGTCGAATTTGCTCTCCGTTGACGATCCGTACGTCTCAATTCGCTGGAACAACTAACTTATGTGGCAAGTATGATTAAGAACTCTTAACGAGTTTTAGAGCTCAGAACGAGTTAAAACTCTGTTGAATAGAGTTGTTTTAACCGAATAATTGGTTAATAAGCCAAGTGGATTTGCTGTTGCTGAAGAATGCTTTCCAAGCCTGCCCTTGATCTTGATTCTTGAAAAATTGATCCTCCAAAACTCTAGTCCCCTAATTCTATTGAGTTTGTAGACATTTATAGGGAGATTAAGGGTGTAACTGCCTCCATAATCTGCTCCTAAATGGGGGTTTAGTCGCCGCATTAACCGGGTGTAACAACCCACTCAAACACTCCCCAGATCATGGATGAAAAATGATTTTATGAACTTTTTGGATCACGTTTGAATGAGTCAAAACCTTGATTTGTATTCTAGGCATGAACTTGCATTCAAACGTAGTGTCTGGAAGCTCGTTTGCAGCGATTGGAAGCTGTGTTTGTAGCATTTGGAAGCTGCATTTGTGTTGCGTTTAGTGGCTGAAAACACTATGTTTGTGCTGTGTTTGAGCTGCGTTGATTGTTGAGGATGTAGTGATTGCGTTGCTTTGACTCTGGAACGTAATCACTTGTATTTAACTCTAGGATGCAGGGATGAGTTCCGTACCTTGGTTTGAAGAAATTGTTGACTTGTAATCCCTTCTTAATCTACAGGAGAATCCTCCAATTGTAGCCTTCTTTTGTTAACATGAAAATCATCTGATTGTAACCTTATTAGTCAAGACTGTTGGTTGAAGTCTGATAGGGGTCAACTATCTATTATGATTTATAGACAGCCTACAGAACCCCCTCTAAAGTTTTCGAAAGTTTGCGGTTGTCTGGGACAAATTTTTAGAATACTTTGGATCCTGAGATATTGTTGCTTGATTATTCACTCTATCTGATTCGAAGACGTCGCGAACCCGGTTGTTGGAATGCTGAAATTTTGCTTCCTTAAACCAAACAAGATAACTTTTGTGCCTTGATGACAATGAACTTAGTCAAACAAGCTAAAGCCTATTGTTACTAAGCCAAACAAGGACAAAGATAATAACAAACTTGTCTGGATCCTTAGGATACTCCACTCAATCTGCGATGAGGTGTATTCTTCGAAGTTCGTATGGGTCCTTAAGATACTCCACTCGATCTGCGATGAGGTGTATTCTTTGGATTTTATCTGGATCCTTGATATACTCTACTCGATCTGTGATGAGGTGTATCCAGTTGTCTAGAAAAGAGATACTCTACTCGATCTGTGATGAGGTGTATCCAGTTGTCTAGAAAATTCTTGTAGGCATTAACGAACGCTCAACGTGTGGCTGTGGGCATAATAACGAAGCTATTGTAGAAACGCCCACTACGAACTTGTCAACGAGGTCTTCTTCAGTGAAGTTAAACACCTTTCGGCTGAAGACAGATCCATCGTCGTGGTCAAGAAGGATTTTATCCAAGTTTGGCAAGAGGACAGTCTCATAGGAATCCACTATGCCTCCTTTCTTGATCGTCTCAACTGGGGTAATGATTTCAACAATATCGTTATTACTCTTGGTTGGAATGTTAAGCCATTTGAAAAGGTGAGTTGCGTAAAAGACTGAGTTCGAGTAGTAAAACGCATGGCTAAATCGTGCGTTTGACTATTAGAATAAGAGGGTGCATTTTAGAGATTGAAACCACTTATTTGAAAACGTGAAAATCACGTTTCGGGTAGGATTTTCTTTTACCTATCATCTCGCACTGATTTGACCGCTACAACTGTATATAAATGAACCGTTGGGGTCAAATCAAAAGTCATTCGGCTTTTCTCTTCTTGCTCTCTTGTTGAGTACTTAACAGGATTCCTGTTCATCTTCTCTGGCGCTTCAACGAAGGAAAAATTCGTTCTTAGATCCTTCATCGACCATTTTCTATTTTCTTCGCTACAATTAGGATGACTCCCAAGAAGAAAATTGCTCCAAACAAAGATCGCTCAAGCTCAGGGTGCTCCTTTGACTAAAACCTCCGGTGATGTTCAAACCACCACGCCATCATCTCTGGTTTCTTCAATTAACGGTAAGTTTGGGCAATTGTGAATTGTTTTGGCAGATTCCTTATCCTCAACCCGGATTGATGGTTTGCATTCTGCCATTAGAATACAAAGATTACTCTTGGTGTTTCTCGATTTATAACGCATGGTTAACTCCATCGTTTATAGTATTTCGACATAGGTTTGGACCATGCGTTCTAAATTTTGAATGCAGTTCTAGACCCTGGGTTTTGGGAATTTCAGACGTCGGTCTGAATCCTGCATTCAGAGTTTTAGACGCAGGTGTTAACCCTACATTTTTGAGTTAAGTCCATTTGTTAGACTGACTGATGAACTTTTCCATTTGTAATGTGCTACTCTAATAAACCTCTTTCTTTCAATCATTACTTTGGTCTTGTGGGAGGTACGGAGAAAAACACAATTTTTAGTTTTCACTTGGAATATCCAATATTTCAAGACACCAACAAAGAGCGAGCGAAACTCATCACTTAGGCTTTCCCTGAAAGCCTCAGATCTTTGGTTACAGAAGCTAAGTTTGAGACAACGGAACGTGAAATTTTAAAGAAATTGTCTTTCCTTTTTGGGGACTCTGTCAAAATGGACCCCAAACGGATGTTTGAGGGAAACTACAAATGGCTGAGGGCCATCAATAATCGTCGCCTTTTTCTGCCCAACTTAGAGCGAATGTGGCCGATTTCCTATTATCAATGCACTTCTATCCCACGGTCTATGGACTGGGAACTCGTCCAAGATCAAGGAGGTATTGCTACTGGGAACATCACCCCTTGTGGTACTCATCCGGCTAGCTTTAACCACTTTGTAGCCGGGTTCATTTAAAAAGGAGCATCCTGTAGGTGAACCTGCTAAGCTGGCGGAGGTATTTGTTAGAAAGTTTATCTTTGTCAAGGGAGAATTCCCTGCTCAAGATTTCAGGGCTCCAACATGGGTGCATTCAAGTGAAACTGATTGGTGGGCTCGGATGATAAACTTTATCTTGGAGGAGCTAGAAGAACCTTTGAGGACTTCGGAGTTGAGGACTCCAATACTAGATACTCGGTATGGGATTTCTCCAAATTATAGTGGCCTTTATGCTATGCTAGAATTTTACAATCCTCACACAGGTACCTTTTGCACGCCTGCTGGTGAATTAGGCTTTGCTCTTCATGAGATGTTTGAGATCTCTGGATTGTCTTTTGGAGAATTGCCCTACGAGGAATTTGTTCCTGAGAATAGGGAATTAGAGAATCTGAAACATGATGCCCCGAAAATCTATGACACTTATTGGGAATTAATGTGCTATTTCCAGATATGTGCAAAAACTTCTGGGAAGAGAGCCAGTGGTGTGAAATAAGGGCAATGGGCAAAGTACCTTTTTCAAAATTTGTGGGACAAAGATGCAGAAGTGACTCGTTTAGCTCTCAGTACTTTGGAGGAAATCAACGAGCGCATCAACGATGCAACCTCTCACTATACTTGCGAGGTAGAGGAAGACGTCTTCCCAACTTTCACCACATTTGAAATCTTCCATTACTAGGCAAAAATCCCAATCTCTGACACAGCCTTATTTGCAGGTTTACTTACCCTTTGGTTGAAGCGTTGCGTAGTACCTACTAGGCCGGTAGATGCAACCACAGTAGATGTGCTATATCTAGCTGTTCTTCTAGCTCATGGACAACCTTTGAATCTCCTTTTAGCCATGGTATGTTGCTTGCAGAGTGACCTACAAGAGCTAGCCTCTGAATTTGTTGCTGTCAAGAAATTGGAATCAGATGGGAAGATTATCATTCAGACTCCAACTCCTCGGGTGCTGATGCCATATATTTATTTGGTATCCTGGTTTGTATTACACTGCCCTACAATAATGTTAATGCCTGAATCAAACAACACTTCGGCCCCTCTCGTCCAACAATTGGAAACCGCTCGATGGGTTGGTTAGTATCAAGTTAAATTCCGCGAGATATTTAGGCGGGATTATAATTACGAAATTGCTTGCAAATTTCCTGTTTTCGAGGGCGGTGCATTTGGAGAGGCCCATCAAGACACTCCGGGGCATAACTCTTTCACTACACTTAGTAGAGGTGCCTTCTGGTGGCTTATAAATATTCGCCCGGGCTATCTTATTTTCCAACAAGGGAGGAAATGCTTCATTGAACCATATCATCATTATCGCTTTTCTCGGCGATTCGTCTATGATCAAATTTACGTCAAAAATCCAAACCCCACCCTTGCGTACATAGGTAATGTTTATGAAGGAGCAAGGGCTTGGTATTATTTGGTAGCGGGCTGCACTAGGGCAAAGTTCAAGTTGCCATATAAAATGCCCGACGTTCACACCTCTTTAAGCTTTTGTACCTGGTATCAGGCTGCTTCTCAAATTTTAGCCTATAATATGAATATTTCCTTCCTGAGAGCCATTCGAAAATGGTATGCTTCAAAGCGAAGTGCCAAGAAGTCACGTTCGAGAGGGGTTAATGAATACTTGTCATATGAAGAGGCAATTACCGAAAATGATAGGCGACAATCACCAGAGGGGTTTCAAGAAGAGATTAGGGTGCCCGATGCTCATGAGGTGGAACCTTCAAGAGTTAAGACTCGGAGTAAAAGTGCTATCGGAAAAAGAGCACTTGACTCAACTGAAGAAGTCGAGTATGATAAGCGAGCTCGACGAAAGCTAACACTCAAGCCTCCTACTTCTAAGCTTATGTCAGATGCTCGTAAAAGCATGGCATGTAGAAGAGGAAGAACGAGAGTCTATTGCTATGGAGCTCTCGTCTCAACCTGCTCTCCCCACAGTTGGTCCTGGTTTAGGAGGCCCAGTTTCTTCTACTCGTTCACTGAATGAGGAAGAGGGTGCAGACGAATCGTTTGCGGGGGATACAGAATCTATCCCTGAAGACGCACTTCACGATGCTGCTCCTATTGCTTCTCACGTTGAAAGAGACGGGCCTCTTGTCAAGGAATCCACAGTAGTCGTCCAAAAAGATTTAGGAGCGGATGAATCTCCTTCCGCTTCTATGTTGCTGCTGCCTGTAGGAGACACACAACCCAACCCCATAATCAGAGTCATGTCCAAACCTATTATCGCTAAGAATCCATTAGTATTTTCATCCATAGATGAACAAGAGCATACGAATTTGTGACACCCCTGGGTTCACACAAGGCTGCAGTCCCAGGTGAAACCCGGATTGTCAAACCTGCCAAGCACCAACCACCATGCTACAACATGTTTCACCATCACAATCACTATCTCTCTAGTGGAAACAATAAATAGGTGAAGGTACAGACATGCAAAAAAATAGAAATTGGAAACACTGGATATACACAGAAGAAGCATAATAAATATCAATAATGAGCCCAACTGAAATAGAATAGGAATATCTCTGAGTATAAACTGGATCTTAAATACAATGAGTCAAATAAACAAAGTTTCACAAAAGTTCTCAACTTTAAACTAAAATACCAATCTAGAGTCTGAAAATAATCAAGTACATGTGGAGTTCTACAATAACTATAAAGTATAATAAGTAGCTAAATGGACAACTGGGAAGTCTCATCAACCTGCGACTCTCCGGGTGTCGGACTCGCTGCCTGAAAGAGGGGAAACAACGAGCGTTAAAGCGCTAGCGAGATCATCACTACCTCTCCCTAGGGGAAAGGATAGGAGTATATAAGAAAATAGAGTCAGTACATGCATAAATCAGATCGTTTACATAGCTTTTCATGAATAAAAAACAAATAGTCAAGGAAACATACTCCAATCTCCAACATAAAGAATAAATATCTCATCTCGAACTACATCCAAGTAGCCTGCTCTAATATAAGAGGATGCTAATCAAACCAACTTGAATATAACTATCGTCCATAATGGGTGTGCCAAAATCTCAAAAGAAATACCCTACTCGTGGGTAATCTATCATGGAAGTAAAACTTACAACAGATCAAATATCTAT
>BQKN01057848.1:22963-111007 GCA_022839385.1 Asparagus kiusianus | reverse complement strand
TGTCTAACTAACTCCGGACCAATCAATAGACTATCCTCTGTTTCTGCCCAACATATGGGTGATCTGCAAGGTCTCCCGTACAAAGCTTCATACGGTGCCATCCAGATGGTAGCTTGATAACTGTTATTATATGCAAATTCAATCAGTGGGATGTGATCCTCCCAGCTACCCTGAAAATCCATAATGCACGCTCTTAGCATGTCCTCTAAGATCTGGTTCATCCTCTCGGTCTGACTATCTGTCTGGGGGTGAAAAACACTGCTAAATGATAACTGACTGCCAAAAGCATCCTGAAAACTCCTCCAAAAATAAGATGTGAAGACTGAGCCCCAATCTGATACAATCGTCTTTGGGACTCCATGCAATCTAACAATCTTCCGAATGAAGATCATCGCATATATATCTACCGTATAAGTCGTCCTCACTGGTAAGAACTGTACAGACTTAGTCAATCTGTCCAATATAACCCAAATAGAATCGTTTTCTTTTTTTGACTTAGGCAACCCTACTATGAAATCCATGAAAATATCTGCCCACTTCCACTCGGGAATGGGTAAAGACTGTAGGGTTCTTACAAGTCTCTGATGTTCTGCCTTAATCTGCTGACATGTAAAACACTTAGGCACATACTCTGAAATCACTCTGCGCATCCCACTCCACCAGAAATGCCTCTTCAGATCCTTGTACATTTTCGTCATGCCTGGATGCACTATATATCTACTACGATGCGCCTCATCAAAAAGTTCCTTCTTTAGTTGTAAATTGTTCGGCATAACAATTCTTCCCTTCATCCGTAGGCCTCCATCTATCCCTATAGTCCAATCATCCTTGGACTATTTGGAAATCTCCCCCATACGGGTTTGAATCCAAGAATCCTCTACCTGAGCTTCGACCACTCCATCTCTCCAAGATGGCTGTACAGATAAAGCTCCTAAAAACACACGGCTCCTGCTAATCTCTGGCCTAAAATCAATGTGATAGAGGATATTAAGATCCCGATGAAGTGAACACCTCAAAGCTGCTAGCCCACGACGACGCTTCCTGCTTAATGCATCTGCTACCATATTCGTCTTTCCCGGATGGTACTAAATAGCAAATTCATAAATCTTAATAAATTCTATCCATCGACGTTGTCTCTGATTAAGTTCTTTCTGAGAAAAAAAGGTATTTTAAACTCTGGTGATCCGTGAATAGCTCAAACTGTACTCCGTACAAGTAATGTCTCCATGACTTCAGTGTAAATACCACCGCTGCTAGCTCTAAGTCATGCGTGGGGTAGTTTTACTTATGAGTCCTTAACTGCCTCGAAACATAAGCTACAACTTTCTGGGTCTGCATCAATATACCTCCAAGACCCAATAAGGATGCATCAGTGTAGATAACAAAAGTCTTATCACTGTTAGGAATAACCAAAACTGTTGCTGAAATCAATTTAGTCTTCAAAGTCTCAAATGCCTTCTGGCACTCTATGCTCCAAATAAACTATACACCCTTCTTAGTAAGGTGTGTAAGCAGTGTGGCAATCCTCGAGAAGTCCTGAATGAATTTTCTGTAATAGCCTGCTAGGCCTAAGAAGCTACGAATCTCGGTAACTATCTTCGGTGGCTCCCAATCAAGTACGACTTCTACCTTAGTCGGATCTACTGTAATGCCCTCCTGACTGATGACTTGGCCTAAAAATCTGACATCTGATAATCAGAATTCACACTTGCTAAATTTAGCATATAACTAATGCTCTCTTAATATTTGCAATGCTAACCTCAAATGCTGCTCGTGCTCGGCCTCCGACCTTGAATAGATAAGAACATCGTTGATGAAAACTATCACGAACTGGTCCAAATAAGGACGAAAAACCCAATTTATCAAATCTATGAATACTGCGGGTGCATTGGTCAGCCCAAATGGCATGACAAGATACTCGAAAGACCCATATCGAGTCAAGAAAGCGGTCTTGGGAATATCCATCTCCCGAACTTGCAACTGATGATAACCAGAACGAAGATCTATCTTCGAGAAACACTACGCTCCCTATAACTGGTTGAACAAGTCCTTGATCCTCGGTAATAGGTACCTGTTACGGATAGTAACCTTGCTCAACTCACGATAATCTATACATAATCGCATACTCCCATCCTTTTTCTTCACAAAGAGGACTAGTGCTCCCCATAGAGAATGACTCCGTCGAATGAAGCCCTGAGATAATAACTCAACTATCTGGATCTGTAGCTTCCTCATCTCATTAGGCGCCATACAATAAGGAGCTCGGGAAATCGGTGCGGTGCCTGGTTGCAACTCTATGCAAAACTCGACCTCTCTCACTGGAGGTAATCCTGGTATGTCCTGGAAGACATCCTGGTACTCTGAGACTACTCGCATCTCACTCAAATCTGCCTCACGATCCCGCAATATCACATCCTTTACGTATGCCAGAAATGACTCCGCAAACTGGTTGCCTCTGGAGGTAGCTACCACTAGCTCAGACCCATCAAATGCTCGCAAACTGACCGTCTTCGTAAAATAGTCGATACTCACATAGTAGGAAGATAGTCAATCCATACCAAGAATCACATCGAATTCATAGATATGCAACACAATCAAATCAATCAAGAACTCAGAATCATCCAAGCTGACGATGCATCTCCTACAAACAATCTCTAACAGAGACATCTCTCCTAACGTAGTGGATACAGATAAAGGAAAATCTAGTGGCTGAGCTACAAGCTGAAGTCTAATCGTAAAATCATAGGAGATAAAAGAATGCGAAGTGCTAGAATAAAAAAGAAGACGTGCTGGAAAGGAATTCACACGTAATGTACCTTCAACCACAGCTCCGCTCCTGCCATGATCAGGAGGAACTATATACACTCTACTGGTCTGTTGTTTTGCATCACCTAGAGTGAATGGTGCCATCTGCCTCTGCTGGGTCTCCTAGACTGCTCGAATCTTCCCCTCAATCCTCAAGACTGCTGGAGGTGCCTCAATCCTTAGCTGCTAGCCCTGACCACGTCCCTGAGCATGGTTTTGCTGATGCAGCTGAGTCCTGCCTCGCTGGCCTGCTGCGGGTGCACTACGACACTCTGCTGCTTTGTGTCCAATCTTGTTATAATTGTAACAGGTTCCCAAAAATCGGCACTGTTGCTGCGCTCTCTGGTCCTGCTGATGGCCCTTCTTATGGGGACCCTGTTGATACGGACTCTTACCCTACTGATGGGGTCCTCCTAAGCCTCACAATGGTCTCTTACCCTTCCCTTTGTCCTCGGACTGTCCTGACTTACCATTATCCTTACCCTTGATGAATATGGATGTATCTGTCTCCTGAGCCATGGCAGCATCTGCTACCTCCCACACTAAACAAAACCTCAGAGATACTATGTACCGGTGTAATCTTGGACAAAGTCCCATCAGGAATATTTGAGCCTGATGCTCCTCTGTGTGCCACATACCGGTGAACCTAAGGAATGACATGAACTTACTCTCAAAGTCCATGACAGACATATCCCCCTGCTCTAATCGAGCCAGCTCTAGCTCTTTTCCGGCTTTCGCTGTAGCCGAAACATACTGCTCATCAAAAAGATATATAAATGTCTCCCACGAAACCATCATCCTCTGCTCTGGGGTGAAACGAAATCGATACCATCCTCCTACGTCGCCCTTGAGACTAAAAGTTGCTAACCTTTGCTTCTGCACAGTATTCACATTAAGCATGTCCAGAATGTTGCTTACATCCTCCTTCCATTTGTGTGCCGCAATGGAGTCCGTCTAACCATGAAACTCTGGAGCCTTCAACTTCTAGTATCTCTCTACCAAACAAAGCCAAGCCTCCTGCTCAGCCACTCCATTATTAACTAGAGGTGGTGGTGCAACTACTTGTATCCTCTCTAGTATCTCCTCCTGAATAAGAGTTCCCTATCAAACCTGATCTGCTAATTGCTCCTCAATAGCCACCAAACGAGTTGCCAAGGGCGCTATGAGATCCACTAAGTACTGCGGAGCCTGTTGTGGCTCGGGCTCCCTATCATCCTACTCAACTCCCTGAGCATGAGTAACTCGGCATCCACGACCTCTTCCTGTCATCTATAATTTTAAAAGAAAGTTTATTACGCAGTAAATAGGATCTCAAGCATGAAAGATATAACATATACCAATAAGTAGATCATATCACATATATCTCATATCATGCTTTATTATTCAAAGCAAATAGATCATAAAAAAAATTTAGATTTTTCCGCGTACATATATAGTACGTCCTCACTCATACTAAGGATTCCTAGAGGACTGTATACATGATCCCTAGTAAACTCTATCCTAACTCCATAATATGACACAGAGATGATCCTAAGGATATTGGAACTAGAGCTCTGATACCAACTGTGACGCCCCAGGGTTTACACAAGGCTGCAGTCCATGGTAAAACCCGGATTGTCAAACCTGCCAAGCACCAACCACCATGCTACGACATGTTTCACCATCACAATCACTATCTCTCTAGTGGAAATAATAAATAGGTGAAGGTACAAACAAGCAAAAAAATAGAAATAGGCAACTTTGGATATACACAGAAGAAGCATAATAAATATCAATAATGAGCCCAACTGAAATAGAATAGGAATATCTCTGAGTATAAACTGGATCTCAAATACAATGAGTCAAATAAACAAAGTCTCACAAAACCTCTCAACTCTAAACTAAAATATCAATCTAGAGTCTAAAAATAATCAACTACATGTGAAGTTTTGCAATAACTACAAAATATAATAAGTAGCTAAATGGACAACTAGGAAGTCTCATCAACCTGTGACTCTCCGTACGCCGGACTAGTTGCCTAAAAGAGGGGAAACAACAAGCATCAAATCACTAGCGAGATCATCACTACCTCTCCCCAGGGGAAGGGATAGGAGTATATAAGAAAATAAAGTCAGTACATGCATATATCAAATCATTTATATAGCTCTCTATGAATGAAAAACAAATAGTCAAGGAAACATACTCCAATCACTAACATAAAGAATAAATATCTCATCTCAAACTACATCTAAGTAGCCTGCTCTAATATAAGAGGATGCCAACCAAACCAACTTGAATATAACTGTCGTCGATAACGGGTGTGCCAAAATCTCAAAAGAAATACCCTACTCACGGGTAATCTATCATGGAAGTAAAACTTACAACAGATCAAATATCTATGTGTGCATTATCTTGTGCTATAATAATACTCTTGTAATGCTTTTACTCAATCGCTCTGCGGTAATAGGATCTATTATCTCCCTATTCTGGATACATGTAATAATGATACTATTATAATACTCTTACTCAATTGTTTTGAAGTAATAGGTTTTATCTTCCTATTTCCGGATGCGTGAAAGATCAAATAATTGTCATGTGTATTTATAAATTTTAACTTGTGACAAAAGTGTGTTAATTTAACACAAACCATGACTAAGTGCACATATCTCACTGTGCGAGTCCACATCTGAAGTTCACCATCATCCCAGATGTTTAACAAGTTTTAACATTGTAGCTAATCATCATAAGGTCAAGAGAAACGCTCAACAAACCGAAATCAAACCAAAACCATGCACTGGCCAACATCAGACTGGCGGTCGACCGTGACGGTCGACCGTGACAGGCTCCAGAGACTACCTAGGTCTCTGCCCTACACGCGGTCGACCGTGGCGGTCGACCGTGAGCCCAAAATCTAGTTTTTTCCAGATTTTTATGTGTGTCGTGTTCACGTCGTGTTTTTGTGATACAAACATGGTAAAAACTTTATGAATCTTGCATACAAACATATTACAACAGATAGAAATATCTGGAAATAAAATTAACATATATAACAATGATTTTATGCATTATATTTATATTCAAAACCCTAAAACATACATAAAAGCTCAAAACGATGAATCAACTTCTTTCTTTAGATTAACCACGTTTTAAAATCATCTTTAGACCTTATATACATTTGTAAAATTCGTTCTCAACCTTTTTAGCATGAAATGACCTAATCTTTATACATGAATATGGGTTTAGAAATCTGAAACCAACTCTAAACAGGAGAAAAATTTCTCTGCAGGATTCACGGTCGACCGTGGCGGTCGACCGGCTGCGGTCGATCGTGGCGGGCATTTCCAGTTTTTCATGAGTTTGGTCATTGTGCATGTTTTGACTCTTTTCTCTCTTATGTAGGAACTCGTTCATACTCAAAACACATGGTATTATACTCATATACCATTAAATGATATTTATCATACTAAATATCCATATATCATAATTAATCTCATATTAATGTATCATTCAAAAATTTATCGGGGTTTTACAGACTTATGAACCTTCCTCTCATAGCGATGATGTTAATGACGCAGATGATGGTGGTGATCAAGGTGAAGATAATGAAGACAATTATAACTCGAGTAATAACAGTGATGATCTTAGTGAATGGGATATCCCGCTGCCATCTTCTTCCGACAAGGCGTCAGTCTATGTTCCTCTACCTCTCACCGGTAAGCATTGTTCGTTCTGAATTACGACTTCTTTTCTTTCTGCATTTAAACCGGTTTCTCGTGCACATCTTACGACACTTGAGGCGACCTCTATTGTTTCTCCTCTAATGCAATAATTTGTACTACCACCAAAGCAGCCTTACTTGGAGCTCTCGATGGCAACTCTTCCACCGGTGACTTTATTAACGATTTCTTTGGCCCCGACGGAGGTTGTAGATGTGCCGAGATCATCCAGAATAGCGAAATTTACGGCTCTCCAATCGAGTCCATATCAATTGAATGTCGACATCCCTTCTGAGGCCACTATGACGAAGTCACCCGCTGGCCTCCTACATAGCTCATCAACTTCGAAACTTTCAGTGCCGTCGCCCATCGTCGTCTCGAGTCCGACAGATGTGCCTGATTTCCTCAAGATTTCTCTTGGCTATTTAGAGAGTCTAGTAAAGAAAGTGATTGAGGTTGTGTTGGCCGGTTGAGAGATACTTTTGAAACATTCAAACATATGATAACGAATAGTTTGAACAACCTCAAATTCATAGGTGATGCTCACGTCGTTGAGCGTTGCTCGAAAGCCATTTTACACCTAGAGGCACAATTAAGGTTCTTGGAGGCCTTAGGTCATGCTGATATCCAAGTACAGATTGCATCCACGTTTGAGGACATTCGGGCCGAAGAAGTTAATAAATATGAAGCAGCTCGGCGTCATATAGCTGAGAAGGAGGTTCAAGTGGAACATCTACAGAAGCTGAATGCTCAAAAAAAAGCTGAACTAGCCCTCTCAAATACTTCTGTGGAAAACTTGCGAGAGAAGATTATTGCCGCTAAAATAGAGTTGGCTAGATTGAAGACCCAGTTCAAGCGAGAAGAAACAATTGTTACTAAGCTCAACATCAAAAATGCGACTTCACTGATAAATTATCGCACCGAAGCTAGTGCTCTCGAGGAGGCTAAGAAAAAAGTCGCTACCATGTTTTCTAGCGAGAATGAGCTTCGGAAACAGGCTGAGATGCTTGTACGAGCTGACCATGAAGAGAAACTCTCTGACATTAAGTCTAAGCTTGCTTCTTTCAGCTTGATGAATTAATGAACTTAGTTTTGTATCGTTCTTTTGGTAGGAGCAACACTTATCTTATATTGCTTTGTTTTCCCTTGAACAAAAGTGGTGATGTTTTTGGCTTTTCATCGTTTCTTTTGCATACCATATTCTGACATGGAATAATGGAATGTCATTTTAATATTATAGGAGTGATTGTCTATTCTTCCTGTATTATGCTTTTGCTTTAAGTACTGGAAGAAACTTATAAATACCAGAGGTGTAATATTAACGTGGTGAGTTTGTGCTTTTATCGCTCTATTGATGAGAGTCGATAAGTTAAAAGTGTTATACTTGGAGCAACTTTGAGGACCTATTGCTCTATTAACGAGAGTCGATAAGTTAAAAGTGTTACGCTTGGAGCAACTTGGAGGACCTATCGCTCTATTGATGAGAGTCGATAAGTTAAAAGTGTTGTACTTGGAGCAACTTGGAAGACATATCGCTCTATTAACGAGAGTCTATAAGTTAAATGTATTATGATTAGAGCAACTTTGAGGATCTATCGCTCTATTGATGAGAGTTGATAAGTTAAATGTGTTGCGCTTGGAGCAACTTTGAGGACCTATCACTCTATTGACGAGAGTCAATAAGTTAAATGTGTTGTGCTTAGAGCAACTTTGAGGACCTATCGCTCTATTAACGAGAGTCGATAAGTTAAAAGTGTTACGCTTAGAGCAACTTTGAGGACCTATCGCTTTATTGATGAGAGTCGATAAGTTAAATGTGTTGTGCTTGGAGAAACTTTGAGGACCTAAAGCTCTATTGACGAGAGTTGATAAGTTAAAAGTATTGCGCTTGGAGTAACTTTGAGGACCTACCGCTCTATTGATGAGAGTCGATAAGTTAAAAGTGTTACGATTGGAGCAACTTTGAGGACATATCGCTCTATTGATGAGAGTTGATAAGTTAAATACGACAAAGGAATCATTATTACGTGACGGAGTGATATAGGCAAAATTCAAACTCTGTGACAATGAAAGTCGTTGTAAGTATGATGCTAACTCAAAAAATTAAAGAGTTTTTTTATTGTCAACTGATTTGGTTTTAGATTTTGCTAATAACGTACAGAGGTTCTAATGACACTTTTGCAAAAAGACGCATTGAATGTCCTTAGAGATTCAGCGCCATGTTTTGAAAACGCAAGAGTAAAAGTACCCCCTGCGTTTGGGCCTTTGATCTCTGGGCTAAGCCGTTATTGAAACCGAGCTGCGTGTGTCTAGAACAGTACTAGGGATTTGTTTGGCCTCGTTCTCACATCCTTTAAATGCAGGGTCTTGTCCCGCGTCTTATCAGAAGTCTAAACGACTATAATGATGATGAAGAGACCACACTTGGACGGGAGTCTAGAAACTCCATATCATCCACAGTGATTATTTATAAATAGACCTGATTGGTCTCGTCAAGAGCCCCAAAACGCTTAAACTCCCATCTTGAACCCATAAACGAGTTTCTTCTCATTAATTCCAGAACTCCTCGACTGTTTCGAATCGCCTCAGATCATGGCTTTCAAGGAATCTTGCTCAAAAGAAGACGAAGGGGTGGCACACACCATGCCATCGTCAGGGAATGCTTTTAGGTCCACCTCCGAACCGCCGTCGACGCCTCCCTAACCAATGTTCGATCATCGAGGTAAGCCATGTTGACTTTTCTGTTTGACATCCATTTCGATAAGTTTTCTTTAAACCCCTCAAGTGGGTTCTGATTGATAATGACGAAGATCGTTCGTCTTCTTAATCTCGAGCGTAGAAATAAACCTCTGCGCTCATTGATGAAAAGAAGGGTCAATCTCCTCGTTTTGACATGCTAGTTTAATCCTGCTGCATTTAAGAAGGACGACGTAGGACTAAATCTCTTAGTTTTGGAAGGTCATGACGCAATTTTAATTTATTGCGTTCAGAATGATTCAACGTGGGTCTATTCTCTTCCGTCTAAGTCAACTTCGACGCAGGTCTAGATTCTTGCGTATGAATTCATCTATTTTTATTAACTTTGCTTTTATTTGTTTTGTTGCAAGGTGGGGCTTCTGCTTCTAAGCCCATTATATCTCATGATTCAGGCTACGCCCCTTACATTCAAATAATCTCCATGACTCTCCCAAACGAGGATTTTGAGCGGGTTACTTATGAGGCTTCTTATCTGGAACCCGATTGTACTCACTTCTTCCTTAGGTGCTTAGAGAATCAGGTGAAACAATCCTTCTCCATCGTGATGCATGGGTAGGGCTCCTTCCTTGAGTTTCAAGCTTCTATTGAGGAAGGGTTGAATGATCTTGCTGAAGTCAACCTCAATCATGCTCGACGTTGTGTAGAGAAAATCCACCGCGTCTCAAGTGCCGCTCGTTTCTTGGAGGAGCTGAAGCATATAGATTTGGGGCCTAAGATACATTGGGCCATAAGCAATGCTAGGCTAAAAAAGAAAGTTGCTGACAGAGCCCGAGCCTTCAGCATCTTGGAGAGGAAAGCTATCATCTGGAGCTTGTAGAAGCAGCGTCGCCATGCCAGGGCCAAACTTGCTGCAGGGGAAATAACCCAGAAGAGTTCAACCTTGGGGATTCCATCTTTGACGCAAGGGTTCAAGCAGAAAAGGAGGCCATCCAAGCATTGTAACAAGAAGCTTCTGCTGCAGCTGCATCCCCTGATGTTCAACTCCGTAAGAAGGCTGAAGAAGACGTGTTGGCGAAGCATGAAAAGGATGTATCTTTTAAGCTTCTCTTTATTTTAAGCCCTAGTAACCCTAACTTCTGTTTTGGTTTTGTAATGACTTTGCATTATTTCTCCAAACACTTGTTATCAGCATGAACTGTTGCTATATATATTGTCCTTTCGTTGGATTTTTGTATTGTGGTTTTCTGAAATGCTGTGATCTTGACTTTGGATTAGAGACTTTCTCTGTTATTGTTAGAGTAGTTTCTGATAATTCTCCTGTTAGGGCTAAATTTCTACGTTTGAATGAATTCAACGTAGGTCTGTCTCCTTTTAAAGGTAAAAAACGCAGAGTTTAGCCTTGTGTCTAAAAGACTTAAATGCAACTATGAGACTTGAAATGTAGCTATAAGACTTGTGTTCAGGAAGACTAGATGCATCCCAAATTGTTGGGACCTTTCCCCTGAATTAGATCACGCTGACAATCATCTGGTATATTTTGGAAATTTTCTTTATTATAATAATTTTCGACAACTTCAATCGTAAGAGGTGTAATGTTAACTTGATGACATACAAAGTAGGAGTAACAATTTACTACTCTTTGTTCAAACGAACTTCTAGGAGGTAACCCCCCAGTCAGGCTTACCTGGGGGGGGGTTTGGAGAAAAGGGACATCATAATCTACGTGTAATATTTCTTGAGAAACTTCTCATTAATTGGCTTCATGAGTCTATCACCTTTTTTATCAATGAGACGGTAGGCTGCGTTAGAATAGACTATCTCTATTACAAAGGGTTCTTCCCATTTAGGATTGAATTTCCCTTTGGTTTTGTGTGTCATCACCATAGGTCGTCTGACGGCTATGACCAAATCACATTTCTTAAAAATCTGTTCTTTAACCTTTTTGTTGTAGGCTTTAGAAATCTGGGCTTGGTATAATTCAATCAATTGCTGAGCTTGGAGTTGCTTATCGTCTAAGGCTTCAAGTTCCTGGAGGCGCAGTCGATATTTCTCCTCTTCTATTATTCTGGTCACGATAGCGACTCTCAGGGAAGGGATCTGAATTTCTAATGGTAGCATAGCTTCACAGCCGTATACTAAAGAGAACGGGTTGGCTCTCGTAGGGGTCCTCACTATCGTACGGTAGGCCCACAGACATTCGCCGAGTTTTTCATCCCAATCACGTCGGCTGTTGGAAACGAACTTTTTGAGAAGCTTCACAATGGTCTTGTTAAAAGTTTCTACGAGGCCATTTGCCGGCGGATAATAAGCCATAGATGCAACACTTTGGATTCTAAATTTATCACAAAATCTCTAAAATCTAAAGTTGACAAATTGTGTTCCATTGTCGTGGACTATTCGTTTTGGGACTCTAAAATGATAGTTGACGTGATGTTTGATGAATTTAATCATATTTGAAGTCTTGACTTCTTTCAGCGGGATTGCCTCCGCCCATTTGGAGAAGTAATCGGTCACAGCCAAAATAAATCGATGTCCCTTGAAAGTCGGAGGAGAGATTGGTCCTACGATATCATGCCCCACATCTTAAACGGCCAAGAAGTAGACGTGGGATGTATGTTCCCTGGTGCTTGATGAATGAAATCACCATGGATTTGACATGCATGATAACGCCTAGTGTAGTCAACTGTGTCTGAATATATTTTGGCTAGTAATAACCAATTCATCAGAGGCGATCTCCCAACTTAGCCCCGGGTTGATGAGCTTCACACATTCCATCGTGAGCCTCATTGAGAGCCTCCTTTGCTTCCTTTCGAGAAAGGCATCGAAGTAAGACTCCATCGTGCGATTTACGATACAAAATTTGGGAAACCGTATCGTAATAGAATCGGAGAACCTTTCGTTTGATAGTGGCTGCTTCCTTAGAGTTATCGGGCAAAATCCTGTATAAGACGTAATCGATATACGAGAATCGCCAATCACTGCGTTCAAGCTCCATTGAAGTCATACAGACTTCTCCTGTCATTGTCTTGTCTAAAGTTTTTTCTATGGGAAGCTAGGAACAATATAATTCACGTCTAGTGACAGGAATCGTGGCTTCAACCCCTGGGGGAAATGCTAGTGAGGTTGCCAACGACGCTAAGGCATCTGCATAAGCATTCTGAGCTCGTGGAATATATCCAATAAAGAATCCTTCGAACTTCTTGGCTTGCTTTAGCACTACGAAGTAGTACGGGATCAAATCTTCTTCCCCTCGGACTTGATTTACGATGAGCTGAGAGTCACCGTAAGCCTCGAGATGCTGAATATTAAGTTCTTCAGCAAATTGCATTCCTAATAGCAGAACATTATACTCAGCTACATTGTTGGTGCAAGACTCAATCAGGGAAAATCCTCTTGGGATCACGTGACTGTTTGGAGAGATGAATACGACTCCTACTCCCACGGTAATTGTTCCATTAGGGTTTGCTCTAGATGCATTGTCAAAGAATAACTTTCATACTTACATAATTTTTTGAGTTACGCAAGTTTCGGCAACTTCGCCGGGCAATTCTTCATAAAGCTTAGACGTTCCTGGCACCGGATGATCGGCTAAGAAGTCCGCTAATGCTTGGCCTTTAACAGCTTTCTGGGGCATGAATTGCATGTCATATTAGGATAGGAGGATTGCCCATTTTGCCAACCGCAATTCAAAGATGATGGTTTCGTCATCAGGACTCTCAAAAGATTTACCTTAGAAATGACATTAATTGTTTGTCATACCAGGTAATTTCGCATCTTTTGAACTGTGAATACCAAAACGAGACATTCTTTTTTAACCGGATTATACCGATGTTCGGCTCCTATCATGGTCCTACTTAAGTAGTAGATGGATTGCTCTTGTCCTTGGTCATTATTTTGGGCCAATAATGCTCCAAGAGAATGATCCATAGCCCTCACGTATAGCAGGAATGGTTTTCCTGATATCGGGGCCACAAGGATGGGTGGTTGAGTGAGGTATTTCTTGATCTCCTCAAACGCTTTCTGACAATCTCTTTCCCAAACGAAAGATACTCCCTTCTTCATGAGCTTGAAAAAAAGCTGGCAACGTCCAGAGAGGTTGGGGATGAATCTTCGAATGTAGGCCAATCTGCCTTGCAAGCTTCTTAGTTCTTTAAGGTTCTTCGGAGGCGGCATGTCTTGGATGGCCCCTACTTTTTCTGGATCAATGGAAATTCCCTTGGACGTAACTATAAATCCTAAGAATTTTCTACTTGATACCCTAAGAAAAGATTTAGTCGGGTTCATCTTCAGCTGATGTGCTCGCATGATGTCGAACATTGTCTTCAAATCTGCGAGATGATCCCTTTGTGTTGGCTTTTCACTACTACATCATCAACGTAACATTCAATATTTTTGCATAGATGTTCGTGAAAAATTGCATTCATTGCACATTTATAAGTTGCACCCGCGTTTTCAAGCCAAAGGGTATCAGTGTGTAGCAATACACCCCCAATGGTGTTCTAAAAGCAGTATACTTTTCGTCTTCAGGATATATCTTGATCTGATTGTACCCGAAGAATTCATCCATGAAAGTCATCCTCTCATATCCGTAAGTGTTATCGATCATGACATCCGTGATGGGGAGTGGAAATTCAACTTTTGGACAAGCTGTGTTAAGATCATGAAAGTCAATACATATCCGGACTTTACCGTTCTTCTTGGGAACCGAAACGATATTGGCTATCCAGTCAGGATGTTGTTCCTCTCTGACAAAACCTGAGTCTATAAGCTGTTTAATTTCTGACTCAATTGCTTCCATAATCTCTAGACGAAACCTATGTTGTTGTTTTTTAACGGGTTTTGCGTCCGGATCTATGTTGAGATGATGCATGGCTACTTCGGATCGAGTCCAGGCATGTCTTTATAATTCCAAGCAAAGATATCTATATATTCTCTAATAAGAGAAATAAGATCTTCTTTCTCAGATGGAGATAAACTTTCACTTATGAAGATGGGTTTAGGATCAGATTCATCTCCCATATTGACTTGGGTTACCTTATCCTCAGTAGGTGGCTCGCGCTGCTCGAAACGTATATCCCATAAAATATTAAGGAGCTTGATCTAGGGGTCATTGGTCGATTTAATTACTTCTTCGTTACCCCCTGCGTCTTCGTCTGAGTGACTAGTTGAAACCATATTCACTGTCAAACTTTTAAAGAAAGGTCCGACGCTGACATCAGATTCCCATGATGTTGTTCCAGATGAATGATCCTGACATAGATAGTTACTGGTTTCATTTTCTGAAGGAGAAGGGGTTGTGACATAACCCACACCTCTTCCAGTTTTCTGATAATAATCCGGAGGTTTTCCTTCGGGAGTGAGGACGTTTGAATCGGCGTTCGCCTTCCTTTCCCGAAGTTTTAACCCTGTTTTTCATTAAAATTATATCCCGTTTGCTTTATGAGATATATTGAATTAGGTTCATGATAATGGAATTGAGAAACTCCATTATCTTCTTCTGAACTTCCTCGCTTGAATAATTCAGGTTTAACTTTACCGAAGTAAATAGGCTTCTGCACTTTCCTTTTGGACGAGACTTTGAAGAACGCCTTCTGGGCATCTTCTACTTCTTCATCTGAATCGATGGATGACCTAATTAGCAATGTGAGTGATGCCTCTACACATAATGTGCGCCATGGGTCGGTACCTGCATCAATATCATTCTCTATTTGTTCATTCTTAGAGGATTCATCAGACAAGTACGCCAAAATAAGGTCTTCATTAATGTACCACTCGCCCTCACTCGGTACATTATTATTGTTCTCGACTTGACCTATTACATTAAAGTTCAACTCCCATGGACAATCTTCTTCAAGATCTGGCTTGATGTCAGCTTTGTTACCACTATCAACATCTTCTTTCTCTTGTGATTCCGAGTAGAAGACAGAATCTGTGTGAAAGTTTTCCACCCCTCTGAAAGGGTACTTTTCCGCAATCAGGGTACGGACTTCTCCCTCATCATTAGCATACTTCATAACCTGATGTAGGGTAGATGGGACAATGTGGTTTGCATGAATTCATGATCATCCTAATAATAAATTATAGGACGTGTCCGCATCTATAATGTAACAAGTTACCTCGGACTTGAGATCTCTGATTTGACATCTAAGCTTGATTTTCCCTAGGAGTCGAGTACTGTTAGCGTTAAAACCGAAGATAGTGGTCTGGGTGGTGTTCAACCGATGCATGGGAACCCTTAAGACTTGCATGACCCTGTAAGGCATGATGCTGAGTGCTGAGCCCGGATCCACTTGAACACGGCTGATTTCTGAAGACCCAATGTACCCTGCTAGTACAAAGGTCTGTCATGCTTGTGTTTTACTTGCATATCGTCCTGAGTGAATGATGTGTATGGTAGACTTCTTGCTGCTTGCGGTCATTGCAGGCAAGATTGGGCTTCCGAAATTTCAGGAGTCAGAGTAACTTGTGTAATGAAGCTTTCCGTGTTTGTTAAAGCTTCAATCAGAGCTTCCTTGGTGGTTTTAGACAACCTCAGAAGCTCAAATAGGGTAATTATGGCTGGTATGTTAGCTAACTGCGCCAGGACATTGAATCAGAAAGGAGTGCTCGATTCTCCGACTTCTTGAAGAATGTTCTTATTGTACCGGGTTTCCTTCTGTTTTCCTTTGTCGATTGTATTTTGTGGAATAGAATCCCTAGCGTCTTGGTGTTGTTCTTCTGCTTCTTGAGCATTCTGATCATAGTCTTTCAGGTAAGCTTTTCCTGACCGTGTGCCAGGGTTGCCTCCTGGGTACACTACAAGAACAATCCTCTCTTCTTCTAAGTCGGTGAGAGGTTTGAGATGATCATCATTCTCATTAAGGGAGGGGCTAATGATATTGGATGGTTTAGCCTTGTCTCTCTTCTTTTTGGATGAGGTGCTCATCCACTGTTGGTTTTCAACCTAATCGGGATGGACCCACATGATCTCCCCTTTTAGAGTAGTGAGGGGATACCAACCCCCTGTCCTTCTGGCTGTGTAAGTCAGTATTTTTCATGTATATTTTCCCTTTATGGATGGGGACAACACCATCTGTGGCTGCTACTAAAGGAAAATCACCAAACTGGCCCGCTATCAAATTGGTGGATATAGTCTTCTGCTCGGGCTTCAGTGTGAGCACGTTAGTATTCACCAGGTTTTGTAAAATATCTTTAAAGACATAGCATTTTCTGGTGGGATGTCCCAAAAACCTATGATAACAATAGTAATTGGGGTCATCCACCTTCCCTGCTTCATCTGGTTTTCTAATCTCTGGAAGCTGCATTTTGTTGTTCTTCCGAAGTAACTGGAACAAGGTGTCCACATGCTCTTCTTTGAACGACTACTGCTTGGGCGCTCTTGATTGGTTCAGTGCTTTGCCTTGCTTTGCAGGTGGTGTACGCGTGTTGGCGTCAGCGGTCAAAGTCTCCTTTCCCTTGGAGAGTGGAGCATTATTTTGATTGCGTTGCTACTGTGGCTTGAGTTGAGTAGCTTCTTCAGCCTTGATCCGGGCAACGATTTCTTTAGCTTGTTCTCCTTGCGAAACCAGTTGTCTCCAGGAGCGACATTTCGCTACCCCCATTTGAACGAGGAGCTGGGTCTGCAAGTTATGCCTGCAAGTTTTGACCAAAGTTGATTGGGTCATACCTGATGGGCATCATAATGCCATGCTGCGGAATCTCTCAACATAAGTTTTGATGGACTCTCCCTTCCTCTGCTTGGTGGTGAGAAGAGTCGGGACCGAGACTTCTGTATCATCTTTAAAGAACCTGGCCAAGAAAAGTCTTTCTAGATCTATCCATTTTTGAATAGATCCAGCAGGCAGCTTCATGAACCACTCAAAAGCAACACCCTTAAGGGTGCCAATGAACAAATGGGTCAGAATGGCGTCGTTTGCTACCACATCTCCTGTCTGAGACTTAAAATAGTAGATGTATTAGTTCGGTGATCCTCTACCATCGAAGGGCTACAAGGTTGGGGCCATAAATTTCGGAGGATAAGGAGCAGTGTCCCATTCAGCAGGATAAGGCCGTACCACTCCTTCTCGCGAAGTTCGCTCCTGTTAGCGATTACGTTGAGGCGAGCCTCTAGTTCATCGACCTTAGATGACTGAGGATTCAGTTCTCTTTCCATCTCCTTCTCATTTTTAGAAGAGGATTCTATGTTCTGAGCCTCACGATCAGAATTCTCAGGTGTTTTTTGCTTTCCCTTTGAAATTGTTCTCCAGGAAGACTCAGGTCTTTGGCCTTTTTCTGCAAGGAGCTGGGCCAACATGTCCTTCATCTGAAAAAGTGTCACTTGCTGCGCTTGGAGCATGACTTGATGTTCATCGACTCTTTTTATTAAGTCGTCAGGACCTCTAGTCATGTACACGGGAGCCTCTCGTACCATGATAGAGCTTGAGGATTGAGATTCAGCAATTGCTGAATGTTCATCATCGGAAGTGATCCCCTTGGCCAACTTGCGATAGTTAACCGAGCGGATAGCTCCTATTCGGGTTTGGGTGTGGTGATATATCCCTTCAAACTCGTCACAAATTTCCCCGACAGTCGTAGAATGACTTCTTTCTGATTCATCCGAACTATGAGCTGAGGCCTTTCCTCTGCCTATCATGTTAATAGTGACTTTGGGATATTCGGCTTCAGAAATCTTCTTCTTATGATGACGTTGTCGTTTGGCAGTCCTGGCGACATTTGTCAATCTGTCGAACACAAATTGCCAAGGTTCAGATGCACAGCAGTAGCATTCTGAAAGGACTGTAGAAATAACCCACTCACATTGGCATGAATGAGCTGATTGTTGGGCCGGTTTCCCTCTAGAGAGTAATTCCCACAAATCAGAACTTAGGAGGAATCCCTCACCAAGCATGAGGACGAAAATGGAACCCTCTGCCCTTGAGTGGGTGAGACTGGTTCTTGTCGGACATGAATTTTAAACCCATGTCAACCCCCTTGAACTTGGCGGACCACATTGCATTCTGGAGGAGAAACGCGAGGGTCGCGTTGTGATTTACAAACCATAGGCTGAAATCTACATTTGGTTGATGGAACAGACCCTTGAGGGTCCTGTTTTAGGTGAGCCATGTGTCGATAAGGCTCATGTTTAAGTTGTATCATGCGAGGCTCATAATAGGGCTCATTACCACGAAGTATGTGTTCAGGTGGAGGTTCAAGAATGCGTCCTTCACGTTGGTTCAGATTTCGACTATCTCGTAGATGAGCTCGTCGTATGGATCTTCTCCTTCTTCAAACTGCATTATTCTTAGCTTGTTTCAACGCCTTGGTAGCAATGTCGTCAGTGTTGACTGGACCTACCTCCGTCATAGACCTTTTCATGACTCTTCGTGTTAGCGCGGGTGTCGAATCTTCAACTCGTTGAATGAGTTCGGCCGAGGCAGAGTCTCGTCCTCCAAGGACGGGGCTGACTAATGACCCTAGGACAAAGAAGAGGGCTTTCTTTGGTGTTTCAATAGCAATCGGATCTTTGATCCATTTGGAGATCTTGCGGATGTTGCGCATAGCCTTTGGGCTAAGCGATCCAGAGGAAAGAGCTTCCTCATACTTGGCTTGATCAAACTCTACAATGAGAGTTTCGATGGTGGTTCTAATGAGATGAACATCGGATTACGCCACAACTTCTTCGTCAGAGAAGCTCATTCCCAACGAAGTCGCCATCTTTTGTTTGGTGAAAAATTTGTAGTAAATAAAATAAAAAAATTTTGATTTGTATTCTCTCGGTCTTAATTACAATTTGAGTTCTGATTACAAAAGAGAGGAGAATCGATCTAAATTCTCTCTTTGTTTAATTCTGGGTTCTTCACGGTGGCGATGGAGTGCCTCCTTCGAATGCTCGTGTCGAATTTGCTCTCCATTGATGATCCGCACGTCTCAATTCGCTGGAATAACTAACTTACATAGCAAGTATGATTAAGAACTCTTAACGAGTTTAAGAGCTCAGAACGAGTTAAAACTCTGTTGAATAGAGTTGTTTTAACCGAATAATCGGTTAATAAGCCAAGTGTATTTGCTTTTGCTGAAGAATGCTTTCCAAGCCTAGCCCTTGATCTCGATTCTTGGAAACTCGATCCTCCAAAACTCTAGTCCCATAACTCTATTAAGTTTGTAGACATTTATAAGGAGATTAGGGGTGTAATTGCCCCCATAATCCTCTCCTAAATGGGGGTTTAGTCGCCCCATTAATCGGGTGTAACAACCTACTCAAACCACTCCCCAGATCATAGGTGAAAAATGGTTTTAGGAACTATTTAGATCACGTTTGAACGAGTCAAAGCATTAATTTGCATTCTGGGCATGAACCTGCATTCAAACATAGTGTCTGGAAGCTCGTTTGCAGCGATTGGAACCTGGGTTTGCAACATTTGGAAGTTACGTTTGTGTTGCATTTAGCGGCTGAAAACACTGCGTTTGTATTGTGTTTGAGCTGCGTTGATAGCTGAGGATGTAGTGATTGCGTTACTTTGACTCTGTAATATAATCACTTGTATTTAACTCTAGGATGCAGGGATGAGTTCCGCACCTTGGTTTGAAGAAATCGTTGACTTGTAATCCCTTCTTAATCTATAGGAGAATCCTCCAATTGTAGCCTTCCTTTGTTAACATGAAAGTCGTCTGATTGTAATCTTCTTAGTCAAGACTATTGGTTGAAGTCTGACAGGGGTCAACTATCTATTGTGATTTTTAGACAGCCTACAGTGTCCATGTTGATCCGGGTTTAGCACTTAGTATCATGCCTTACAGGGTCATGCAGGTCTTAGGGATTCCCATGCATCAGTTGCACACTACCCAGACCACTATCTTCGGTTTCAATACTAACAGTATTCGATCCCTAGGGAAGATCAAACTAAGGTGTCAAATCGGAGATCTCAAGTCTGAAGTAACTTTGTACATCATAGATGCGGACACGTCCTACAATTTATTGTTGGAACCACCATGGATTCATGCAAACCGCATTGTCCCGTCTACCCTACATTAGGTCATGAAGTATGTCAATGATGAAGAAGAAGTTCGAACCCTAATTGTAGAAAAGTACCCTTTCGGAGGGGTAGAAAACTTTCATACATACTCCGTTTTCTACTTGGAATCTTAGGAGATAGAAGATGCTGACAGCGGCAGTGAAGCTAACATCGAGCCAAATCCTGCAGAAGACGGTCCATAGAAGTTGAACTTCAATGTAATAGGTCAGGTCGAGAACAATAATAATATACCGAGTGAGGGCAAGTGGTGCATTATTAAAGACTTTATTTTGGCGTACTTGTCTGACGAGTCATCTAAAAATGAACAAATACAGAATAACACTGATGCAGGTACCGGCCCGTGGCACACATTATGCGCCGAGGCCTCACTAACATTATCGATTAAGTCATCCTTTATGTCAGATGAAGTAGTAGAAGATACCCCGAAGGCTTTCTTCAAAGTCCCGTCCAAAAGGAAAGGGCAGAAGCCAATCCACTTCGGTAAAGTTAAATCTGGATTACTCAAAGGAGGAAGTTCAAAAGAAGATAATGGAATTCCTCAATTCCATTATCATGAACCTAATTCCATATATCTGATGAAGCGAATGTGATATAACTTTAATAAAAAACAGGGTTTAAACTTTGGGAAAAGAAGGCGAACGTCCGTCCGAATGTCTCTCACTCCCGAAGGAAAACCTCCCGATTATTATCAGAAAACTAGAAGAGGTGTGGGTTATGTCACGACCCCTTCTCCTTCCGAAAACGAAACCAGTGACTGTCTTTGTCAAGACTATTTATCAGGTACATCTTAATGGGAATCCGATGTCAGCACTGGACTCTTCTTTAAAAGTTTGACCGTGAAATGGTTTCAACTATTCACGCAGATGAAGATGCAGGGGGTGATGAAGAGTTGATCGAGTCAACCAACGACCCTTAGATCAAACGCCTTAACATCTTGTGGGATATGCGCTTCGAGCAGCGCGAACCACCCACTGAAGATAAGGTAATTCAGGTTAACATGGGAGATGAATCGGATCCTAAACCTATCTTCATAAGTGAAAGCTTATCACCCTCTGAGAAAGAAGATCTTATATCTCTCATTCGAGAATATATAGATGTCTTTGCTTGGAATTATGAAGACATGCCTGGCCTTGACCCAAAAGTAGCCATGCATCGTCTCAATATTGATCCGGATGAAAAACCCGTTAAACAATAATAACGTCGGTTTTGTCCCGAGATCATGGAAGCAATTGAGTCAGAAGTTAAAAAACTTATTGATTCCGGCTTTGTTAGAGAGGAACAACACCCTGACTAGGTAGCCAACATTATTCCAGTGCCCAAGAAAAACGGTAAAGTCCGGATATGTATAGACTTTCATGACTTTAATGTAGCTTATCCAAAAGACGAGTTTTCGCTTCCCATCACTAATGTCATGATTGACAACACTTGTGGATATGAGAGAATGTCTTTCATGGATGGATTCTTAGGGTATAATCAAATCAAAATATACCCTGAAGACGAAAAACCTACCACTTTCAGAACACCATTGGTGGTATATTGCTACACAGTGATACCCTTTGGATTGAAAAATGTAGGCATAACCTACCAACGCGCGATGAAAGCAATCTTTCACGAGCACTTACGCAAGAAGATTGAATACTACATTGACGACATAGCAGTGAAAAGCCGACACAAAGGTGATCATCTCACAAACTTGAAATAATGTTCGACATCATGCGAGCACATTAGCTGAAGATGAACCCGACAAAATCATTCCTTGTGGTATCTAGCGGAAAATTCCTGGGATTTATAGTTACATACAGGGGAATTTCTCTTGATCCAGAAAAAGTTCGTTCTATCTAAAACATGCTGCCTCCGAGGAATCTCAAAGAACTCAGAGGTTTGTAAGGAAGATTGGCTTACATTCGGAGATTCATATCTAATCTCTCGGGACGATGTCAACCTTTTTCCAAGCTCATGAAGAAGGGAATGTCCTTCATCTGGGATAAAGACTGTCAAAAAGTATTTAAGGAGATTAAGAGATACCTCACTCAACCATCGGTTTTCGTGGCCTTGATATCAGGAAAACCATTCCTGTTATATGTAAGAGTTATGGATCATTATCTTAGAGTTTTATTAGCCCAAAATAATGACCAATGATAGGAACAAGCCATCTACTACTTAAGTAGGACCATGATGGGAGCCGAACACGGGTATAATCTAGTCAAAAAAGAATGTCTCGCTTTGGTATTCGCTATCCAAAAGATGCGACATCACCTGGTTGGACAAATGATCCATGTCATCTCTAAGGTAAATCCTTTGAGAGTCCTAATGATGAAACCATCCTCTCTGAATAGCTAGCTAGCAAAATGGGCAATCCTCCTATCATAATATGACATGCAATTTTTGCCCCAAAAGACAGTCAAAGGTCAAGCTTTGGCAGACTTCTTGGCCAATCACCGGTGCCAGGAACGTCTAAGTTGTATGAAGAGTTGCTCGACGAAGTTGCTGAAGCTTGCGTAACTCAAGAAGTTATGCAAGTATGGAAGTTATTCTTCGTTGGTACATCCAGGACAAATCCTCATGGAGCAATTACTGCAGGAGTAGGGGTCGTACTCGTTTCCCCAAATGGTCACGTGATCCAAAGAGGGTTCTCCCTGATCGAACCCTGCACCAACAATGTAGCCGAGTATAACGCTCTGCTATTAGGAATGTGATTTGCTGAGGAGCTTAACATTCAATATCTCGAGGCCTACGGTGACTCTCAGCTCATCGTAAATCAAGTTCGAGGAGAATACGAAGTGCGCAACGAGGATCTGATCTCGTACTACTTTGCGGTACTAAAGCAAGCCAAGAAGTTTGAAGGTTTCTTCATTGGATATATTCCACAAGCTCAGAATGCTTATGTAGATGCTTTAGCCTCGCTATCAACCTCATTAGCATTGCCCCCAGGGCTGAAACAATGATTCCTATCACTGGACGTGAATTGTATTATTCCAAGCTTCCTTTAGAAGAACGTCCAGACAAGATAACGACAGGAGAAGTCTGCACGACCTCAATAGAGCTTGAATCCAGGGATTGGCGATTCCCATATATTGACTATGTCTTAAAGGAATTTTGCCCGACAATTCCAAGGAAGCGGCCGCCATCAAACAAAAGGCCCTCCGATTCTATTACGATTCATTTTCTCAAACCCTGTATCATAAATCATATGATAGAGTTTTGCTTCGATGTCTTTCTAAAAAGGAAGAAAAAGAGGCTCTCAAGGTGGCTCACGACGGAATGTGCGAAGCTCATCAATCCGGGGCGAAGTTGGGAGATCGTCTTCGACGAATTGGCTATTACTGGCCAAAAATATTTTCAAACGCGGTTGACTATGCTAAACATTATCACGCGTATCAAATTCATGGTGACTTCATTCATCAAGCCCCAGGGAATTTACATCCCACATCTGTGTCTTGGCCATTCGAGATGTGGGGAATGGATATCGTAGGACCAATCTCCCCTTCGACTTCCAAAGGACATCGATTCATTTTGGTCGTAACCAATTATTTCTCCAAATGGGCAGAGGCAATCCCGTTGAAAGAAGTCAAGACTTTGAATGTGGTTAAATTCATTAAACATCACGTCATCTACCATTTTGGAGTCACAAGACGAATAGTCCACGACAATGGGACACAATTTGTTAGTTATGTATTCTAGAGATTTTGTGACAAGTTTAGGATCCAGAGCGTTGCATCTATGGCATATTATCTGCCAGCAAATGGCCTCGCAGAAGCTTTTAACAAGACCATTGTAAAGATTCTTAAAAAATTCCCTTCCAAGAGCCGACATGATTAGGACGAAAGACTCGGTGAATGTCTGTGGGCCTACCGCACAATGGTGAGGACCCCTACAAAAGCCACTACGTTCTCCTTGGTATATGGTTGCGAAGCTGTGCTGCTATTGGAAATCTAGATCCCTTCTCTGAGAGTCACCATCGCAACCGAAATGACAGAGGAGGAGAAACATCGACTGCGCCTTAAGGAACTTGAAGCCTTAGATAACAAGTGACTACAAGATCAGCAGCAGATTGAGTTATATCAATCCTGGATTTCTAAAGCCTACAAAAAAGGTCAAAGAACAGATTTTTAAGAAAGGTGATTTAGTCTTAGCCGTCAAACGATCCATGGTGATGACACACAAGACCAAGGAGAAATTCAATCCCAAATAGGAAGGGACCTTTGTAATAGAGTCAGTCTATTCCAATGGAGCCTACCGTCTCATCGATAAAAGAGGCGATAGGCTCATGATGCCAATTAACGGAAATTTTTTTAAAACATGTCACCCATAGGGTATGAAGCCCCTTTCTCTGAATTTCCAATTAAGTATGACTAGGGATTGCCTACTAGAAGTTCATTTGAACAAGGAATAATAAATTATTTCTTCTACTTTATATGTCGTTAAGTTAATATTATACCTCTAATGATTGAAGATGTCGAGAATTATTATAATAAAGAAAATTTTCAAAATATGCTAGACAGTTATATCAATCAACACAATTTAGTGGAAAAGTCCCAACAGCTTGGAATGCATTCCCAAGGTTAAGAGAGAAGGCATCTTGCCTTCCTGAACGCAAGTCTCATAGCTACGTTTCAAATCTCATAGTTGTGTTTAAGTCTCTTAGACGCAAGTCCCAACCCCACGTCTTTGACTTTTAGAAGGGAATAGATTTGCGTTGAATTTAGTTAAACGCAGAGGTTCAACCCTAGCAGGGGAATTTCCAGAGATTACTCTAGTAATAACAGAGAAAGTCTCCAATCCAAAGTCAAGATCACAGCATTTCAGAAGATCACAATACAGAAAATGCAACAAAAGGACAATATATATAGCAGCAGTTCACCTCAGGCAGATGATAAGTGTTTTGCAAAATAGCATAAAGTTATTACAAAATTAATAACAAGTGCTGCAAGGCTTAAGGTAAACAAAAGCTGAGGAGATAAGCCTCGATTTCAGAGATATCCCTCTCGTGCTTTGCCAGCACTTCCTCTTCAGCCTTTTTACGGAGTTGAACATCGGAGGACGTAGCCGTAGTAGAAGCTTCTTGTTGCATTGTTTGAACAACTTCCTTTTCTGCTTGAACTCTCGCATTGAGGGTAGCATCCTCGAGATCGAACTCTTCTGGGGTTACTTCCCCTGCAATAAGCTTGGCCCTTGCGTAGCGACGCTGCTCCTGTAAGTGCCAGATGGATGCTTTCTTCTCTGAAATGCCGTGGGCTCGAGCTCTATCACCCACTTTCTTCTTTAGTCGAGCATTGCTTATGGACCATTGTATTTTGGGCCCCAAATCGGGGTGCTTCAGCTCCTCTAAGAAATGAGCAGAACCTGAGAAGCGGTGGATTTTCTCCGCACAACGCTAAGCATAATGAAGGTTTTCAGTGAGGCCGTTTAATCCTTCCTGGATAGACGCGTTGAATTCAGAGAAGGATCCCCAACCATACATCATGATGGAGAAGGCTTGCTTCACCCGTGTCACGCCCCACATCCCAAAATACCCGGGAATCGGAACATGAACAAGCCCGCGACGTATTAGATTGAGAAGAAATATACACTACTTTTTTTTCTTTTCTTCTCAATCCAATACGCTAAGCGTCTCGAAATAAATATAATACGAAGTCACAGGTCCCCGATCATAATAGCGAGAATATAAAGACAACTCAGAATAAGGAATAGACATATCATCAATAGTAAATCATCCCAGATATAAAATAGGGGTCCAACATACCCTTATTACAAAATAGTCCAACTAGGAAATAAGAAATACATAGTCCATAAATAAAATACTGTTAAAATACTAAGTCCAACATCAACTAAAGAAAAGTACGGTAAAAGAGTTTAATGTCCAACTACTACTACGAAAGAAAAAACACTACGCTTCAGCTGGTTCTTCTACTCCTTCTGCAAGGCACCCGGCTGAGAATCCTCTGGCTCCTGTACGATTCCGAACTGAGGCTGTATGTCTCCTAAATTTGACGTACACCCAGAAATTAGGAGTACGTCAGCGTGTATAACACACGGCAAGATCTCCCAAGGCAGGAACAAATACAATAACAGTAATGATAATATATATGTGGTCAATGCGATAACAGAAATTGAAATAGAACATGTGATGATAGTAATAACGATAGGGACATGCAACTGGAATACTAATAATTAGAAGAATCCAAAAATCAACCAAGTAACAAGATCATATACGTAGCGATCAGAAACCATCCAAGCAACAAGGTCATACAATAGATGGAATTAATACTTAAAAATCTATAACAAGAGACGTAGTACGTCGAGCGAAATAATTCAAACAAGGAAACCCTCATGTATATACCATATGTCTCAAATTGTAGATAATTAAATATTAACCCCGATCTATGTATGAAAAGAAATACAACTGACCTACATATCACACAAGCATCCATATTCACCTTAAGTAACAAGATCATGTACTATGCATTCTATAACTGATCATTGGTCCACATCTCACACAAATATAATGCTCATATCATCGGATAACTGACTGATCGCAAATCACAAATATCCCAACTCCTCAGACCCACCCCGGTGACTACACAAACTTCACTGGTGTGAGCCCGGAATACAACCACAATCATAAATATCTCAGCTCCTCAGACCCACCCCGATGACTACACAAACTTCACCGGCGCGAGCCCGGTATACAACCACAATCATAAATATCTCAGCTCCTCAGACCCACCCCGATGACTACACAAACTTCACCGGCGCGAGCCCGGAATACAACCATAATCATAAATATCTCAATTCCTCAGACCCAGCCCAGTGACTACACAAACTTCACCGGCACGAGCCTAGAATATATATCAACAATCCCAACCGCTCACATGGACCAAGACTTCTCATCCCAATTCTTGTAATTCCAGGTCAACTACACACGAAGTTCTAGGTCTTGACTGTGTCATACAGGTCACTATAGTCGTGTACTTCTCATGATTCTCAACATGGAATAATAAATACAATTACGCTAAGTGTCAATGTCATGAAGTGTGAACATGGGTCATGATCACATGCAAGAAACATACGAGAGTAAAGCTACTTTTAACACTGCATGATGAAACTACCATTAACAGATGTTTTGCACAAAAAAATCGAAGTCTCAGTTATTAATTCCAAGAATAATTTTCTTTAAAATTATCTCTCATTATAAAAATCTAAAATAATTATTTTTCTCAAAACAAATTCTTTTTAAATATTATAAATTCTCTAAAATAAATCCATTATCAAATTAAATTCTTTTAACTTATTATAATTATTCCAAAAACACTATTTATCACATATCAATTATTTAGATCAATATTCTTCAGCAAACAACCCACGCAGATAAATACGTCACAAATATATTATGCAAATAATTTATAATAGGTATAGAGTTCAGATCTGAGCAAGAGGGATCTTGCCTCAGGTTGTGTCGAACGAATCGACGCTGACGGTGCGGGTCCGCGGTCTGATCTGGACGCGGGTAGGAATGATGATGCGGTGCAGCATCGGCTATGCGCTGTAGGGGAAGGCGACGGCAACATCGGCGACAGGGATCTCGGCGTGGCTACGGGGTTGCCGTCAGCGGGAGGGGTCGCCGGTAACGTCTACGGCGAGGCGAGGGGGTGTCGGGCAGCGGTGGTGCAGGGGCTGGCGTGGGTCGACGGGCTGGTGGTGGCTCGTGTGGAGTTTGTCGGGGTTTGGGTTCGGGCGGCGGGTCTTAGGCGGTGGCTAAGGACATCGGGGATCTAGCGTGTGGTTGAGGGGGTCGCTGAGGGTAGCGAACAGCGAGGCTGCAGCGGGGAAGAGTGGAGGCCGACGAGGGTTGGGTGGCTGCGCGATGGGACTGAACGGCTGACTGGGCAGCGACCGCGGAAGAGGGACTGCGAGGGTGATGGCGCTCGGGTTCAGGTGAAGGACGGAGGAGGGAGCGGGCAGGCGGCTCAACGGAGCGCGGGGCTATGAGGTTGCAGGTGCGGTGGCTGCAGGAGGAGGCTGCGGCTGAGGTGGGGCTGTGGGGTTTAGGGTAAAAACGAGGAGGTGCGGCTTGGCGTCGGGCTCGAGAGGTGGAGGTGGGTTCGGCTCAGGCGCGGAGGTCGGCGGCGACGCGGTCGGCGGTTCGCCGGCGACGCGAAGAGGGGCGGTGACGAGGGAGGAGATAGGGGCGGAACGAGAGAGAAGATGGAGGAGAGAGAGGAGATTGGTGTGTTGTCGAATTGTGAGAGGGAGAGAGAAATGTATTATTGGAGAGAGAGAGAGAGGATTACGTGATAAAAATGGAATGCGATTATGGGTGATTTGGGAGTGATTAGGGGTTGATTGGAAAATTGATTAGGGAAAATCTTTGGAAGGAATTAAAAATGAGAGAAAATTTAGGGAAAGGAGATTATGGAAATATATTTATTTATTTATTTATTCATAATATTTAAAAATAATCATTATAATAATAATTAAACATATAATAATATTAATAAATAATTAACAGCTAAATAATTATATATTTACATATGTACTAATGTACTAAGCTCAAGTTTACATTAATAATAACAAGGTTACTAATAATATTAGCCACCAAATGATTATATATAAAAAAAATCACCAAACAGAAAATTTATATTTAGCAGAATTAATAAATACAAGACTATATATTTTATTATTTTTTATTTTAAAAACTCAGAAAATTCCTGAAATTAGGAAAAAATATTAATAAAATATAATATAATATTTTAAATACTAGAAAAATTGTTTAAATACGTATCGAAAAAATACGGTTGTTACATCCTACCCCCCTTAAAACAAATTCCGTCCTTGGAATTAAACCTAAGGACAGATATGGAACGATATCCATAAGCAGAGGAGACAAGAAATAAGAATCAGTGGGAAGTTACGAGACAAGAAATAGTGGAAAGATCCGGAGTCAAAAAGTGATAAGATAGGGATGAAACGAAATCTATCAAGGAAATAGAATAAGGGCTCACGAATAGTCTTACGGATGAAGTATGATATGTATCTAAATTGTCCATTATATTCTCACTAGTGAGGACTCGGGACCGTGATCGGGACCGTGACCTGCATGGGCCACCAAAAAAACCTGTCACGCCCCGCTTCCCAAAATATCCGGGAAACGGAACATGAACAAGCCCGCGACGTATTAGATTAAGAAGAAATATACACTACTTTTTTTCTGTTTTTTTCTTCTTAATCTAATACGCTAAGCGTCTAGAAATAAATACAATACGAAGTCACAAGTCCCCGATCACAATAGCGAGAATATAAAGACAACTCAGAATAAGGAATAGACATATCATCAATAGTAAATCATCCCAGACATAAAATATGGGTCCAACATACCCTTATTACAAAATAGTCCAACTTGGAAATAAGAAATACATAGTCCATAAAGAAAATACTGTTAAAATACTAAGTCCAACATCAACTAAAGAAAAGTACGGTAAAAGAGTTTTAATGTCTAACTACTATTACGAAAGAAAACCACTACGCTTCAGCTTGTTCTTCTACTCCTTCTGTAAGGCACCCGACTGAGAATCCTCTGGCTCCTGTACGATTCCAAACTGAGGCTGTCTGTCTCCTAAATCTGACGTACACCCAGAAAATAGTAGTACGTTAGCGTGTATAACACACGACAAGATCCTCCAAGGTAGGAACAAATACAACAACAATAATGATAATATATGCGTGGTCAATGTGATAAGAAATAGAAATAGAACATGTGATGATAGTAATAACGATAGGGGCATGCAACTGGAATACTAATAATCAGAAAAATCCAAAAATCAACCTAGTAACAAGATCATGCAGGTAGCGATCAGAAACCATCCAAGCAACAAGGTCATACAATAGATGGAATTAATACTTAAAAATCTACAACAAGAGACGTAATACGTCGAGCAAAATAATCCAAACAAGGAAACCCTCATGTATATACCATATGTCTCAAATTGTAGATAATTAAATATTGACCCCGATCTATGTATGAAAAGAAATACAACTGACCTACATATCACACAAGCATCCATATTCACCTTAAGTAACAAGATCATGTGTTTTGACAAGCATGGCATACAAATCTAGCTCCCTCCTCAGCTGCATATTTAGCGAGTTCACCCCTCCGCCGACCGGTTGTCGCCAGCCCCCCTCCCCAAGCAAACATTTTTCCTTCCTTCAGGCAAGTCAAAGATCGGGAGCGACACGTAGCCTGGCCTCGCCGCCATTGAACTTGAGATTGGCGAGATCTAGGGTTAGGGTTTGGTGAGGTCTCTTGAGGTGAGATTTGGAGCACATGGTGAGATATTGGCAAGCGGTGGAGGAGGGGAAAGTTTGAGAGAATTTAGGGCTTGTTTGGATTGAGGGGAATAAGGGAGAAGGGAAGTTAGGGGAACCATACACCTTGTTTGGGAATATTTAGGAGGTGAAGTTATTCATCCTAGTTCCCCTTAGTTCACCCATTAATAGTATAAAATTTGTTACCCCCCAAATTGGGGTGTAACCAAGGGGAAGGGAACTCCCTTCCCTTCTCTTCTCTCACCTATCTTCCCTTAACTTCCCTTAACCCCATTGAAATCCAAACACGCCCTTAAAGTTTTATAGTTTGCATTATTGTTGAGGAGAATTGTAGTGGTGTTTGTAATTAGATACTGTTGATAATAAAGTTGATTAGTGTGGTTACATAGGAGCAAATATTATTTATTATATATTTTTTAAATAATTACTATATCCTAGACGAAAATTCCGTCTAGGATACTTATCCTAGACGAAAATTTCCATCGAGGATAATCTCAGTATCCTAGGCGAAATTTTTGTCTAGGATACTCATCATAGATGGAAATTCCGTCTAGAATATATCTTAAACGGAATTTCCATCTAGGATTATCCTAGATGGTTGTCTTTTCCGTCTAGAAGCATCCTAGATGGAATTTGTTCTGTTTAGGATGCATTTTCATCTAGGATAATTTTCTAAACAAAATCCCGTCTAGAATGACACATTCTTGACGGAAACAGACTAGACCAACATCCTAGATGGAATTCCGTCTATGATGATTAATTTAGACGGAAATTTGGCTATTCTAGATGAAAAATTCCGTCTAGAATGCTTTGTTTTTTTACTAGTGAAAGTTCCCTCATGAGTAACTTCCAATATCTTCCAGATTTCCTATCTAATAGTACAATTAAAGACAAGTTAAATTATTCAGTAGTAAGCGAGCAAGATAAAACATTTAATAGGTTTCAAATAATAAAAAAAGCCTTTTGGTGCTTGAGGAGTCCATTTATCTATAGGAAATTTAGTAACAACTCATGCTATATTCTTAGTGGGATTATGATACATGTGTTTGACATACTCCCAAATATCAAAATCTGTAGATAACAAAAAAAAAATCATGCGTGGGTGTCGTTAAAATTTGGAGGACGGTTGATGGCCCGTCCTTTAGAAAAGCCTAAAACGATGGTAAGGCTTGATATCTCTACCCCTCACTATAATACCTAAAATATGGGTAATAAGGCTCTAATACTACTTGTTAGAATTGAGATGTAAGCCTAGGAGAAGTGAATAGGAATTATATAAATTTTAGACTAACTCAGAATAAGTAGCGGAAATAAAATAAGCAAAAAACTGAAAGCAAACCGACATATAAATACTTGAAATTTTCATAGCGATTCGGATCAAAATCCTATGTCTATTCTCACTTTTCATGAAGCGTCTTTTTCACTATGACCAGAGTTGACCTAAATTGCAACATGATTTAGTAGGCTTCAAAGACCACACCCTAGAATCTACCCAAAATCAGTCATCTAACTTAACTATTTACAATGACCAGAAAAAACATAGCCGTAGATAGATAACCTCTCAGTTAACCTAGTTTCAGTATATCAACCCTCAATTACTTCGATTTGAGGACGTCATCAAACTCACAAGTTTAAAAATATAATCAATGCAAAATAAATAAAGAACAAAATAACAATCTTACAGCCCTTTAATAAACCATTCTCCACATCAATATAGATGAGGATTTGTGAAGAAAGAATGTAGCATTGTAGGCATAGGGCACTCCTCTCTCAATTAAACTCCAATGAAAAGTGTACCGAGAAGAAGCTAGAATGAGGCTGAGGGGACTAGATCATCTCTCTCTCTCTCTCACAAATCCTAAAAAAGATCTCTCTTTTTTAAGCAATTGTCTCTCTTTATTCTTCTTACATAGGCCTTGATAGAATACGAAAGAGATACTTTAATCAGAGCTCTAATAGAAAGATCAAATCAATCAATGAACAATTACGATTAAATTTGAAAATCTGCTAAAATGCATCATAACCATCGATGGTAGGTCAAAATCATCGATGACATGTTGATGACCGCCGATGGTTGATTGTAGTCCATCGATTGTGCAAATTCTACTTTCTGGATTTATCTGATTGTTGACTGTAGTCCATCAATGATTCTTGATCATTGATGGTTGACTTTAGGTCATGGATGGTTAGATATCTAATTTTTATATTCTCCGATTCATTCCTTTAGTCCATTGATAATTTGTTTGATCATTCGATGGTGCCTCGTGACCATCGATGACTCAAAGCCTGAAATTAACGTTTTGTGTTGATTTTCGCATCATTCTGAACTGCAACTTGTCCGTGCATGTTTATTTCTAAAATATATCATCTCACAAATATATTAGTAGCAAATGAGACTTTGTTATTCATCAAACAAGAGATATTGCATGAACAATGTTCAAACACTTTTTCAAAGAACATCATCATGTCTCTTATAAAAAATGACGAAGAGCAATAAGTTTTTAAATTTTAACAAATTTGTTACTATATTAAATAGTGTCTTGATTGATTTGATTTGATTATATAAAGTCACTATTTAGGGTGATTGTTATTCCAAAATTGTAGGGATAATTTAATAATCTCAAAATGCGAATTTTTTAACTAAAATATCTAAACGTGCAGAAAGTATCATTTCTCTCTTTTTTTAAGAAAAAAAATAAAAAAACTATAAATTTGGTAGTTGAAAATAAGGCATCTTAAAAACTTTGCATAAGGTTATATTTGAAAACAAATATACCAAAAATATAATGTCCCTCGCATTTGTTTTAAATTTAAAAAAATTAATTAATTAATTTAACTTAAAATAAATCGCTTAAAATCTGCATAAGATAACTTTTGCAATAAATAAAAATGATTGCGGTGAACAATATCCCAAACTGAGTTTGGATTTATTTTTAAAAACTATATATCTTGGATACAAGTTAACGGATAAGATATAGCACATGGTGTCATCGAACGGCTGAGATCCTTGTCCACGTGTCAAAATTAGACTTTTGAGAAGCAAGTTGATGTGTTATGATGAGTTGTGAAAGCTGTTACTGATATGTCAAACTATAGTAAGGTCTTTGGGTATTCCTAAATTTTAGGTATGATTTAAAAGTTCTTTTAATTTTTAATTTTTGATAATATATTGGTCCATGATTTAGTAAAAGACTTACATTGGCCTCAAATCTACATGGTATTTTCAGAATTTTCTTCTGTGTTTTTCACATAGTTTTATTAATACCCATTGGAAACTAATATATCCCTATACTTAGAAGGTATAAGTCAATTGAGACATTTTCATGCGAAGTGGGATAATTGTTAAAGTGGAATAATTTTTTAATATTGGGATATTTTAGTGGAATAAATAGGAACATTTTTGTAAAGCAACATATTTGATAAAATAACGTGAGATAGATTTTGTAATTATGAAGTATATACTTATGCATCTTGAGGATAAAAAAAAACTATTCTTGTATCTTTAACTTACTATTATTAATTGATAATTTTTTACAAGAATGTCATTTACTATTAAATAATTTTTGGTTAGACTATAAGATATTAACGATTATTATTATAGCATATATTGTAGCCTTTTTATTTTTAAATTATTATTATAGTACAAGTCTAGAAAAAAGTTTTTCCCATTTCCCTTCCATTTTTTGCTCCCCGAGATCTGTTTCCTCATCTCTCAATTTTATTGTTTAATAAATTATGGATTGATACAATCTTTACCTTTAAATTAACTATATAATTATAATATTCAGTAAAAAAAGAAAATAACAATTATGACTGAGAGGAGACGAGATCTGATTTGATGGCATGATCTAATGACGGTGATGGCCATAGTAGCGAAGAAGTAAAAAAAAAGATAAAAATAAAAATAATAAAATAAATAGGAGTTCTAGTTATTTACTATCTAGTTTCAATCTAAAACTTAGTATAATTAGAGAGACTAGAACTCTCATTTTTGTATAGAAAAGTAAAAAAAGTAGGATACTTTTGTACAATTATCCCAATTCCAGTTTTGTTAAAGTTCTAATTGACTAACAATACTATAAAATTTTTAGCGATACCACCAATGGCATCCAGGAGCGAAAGAGGAGAGCGTGGTGCAAGCACGAAGGCCAATGCTTTTGGTGGGTTCCCAAAGTTTGCTGGAAATCAGGTATGTCCTCCTGCTCAACGTGGCATTCTTTCCTCTTCCCCCCGCCGTCAAGTGGCTCTGGATCGCAACAAGGGATATGTCATCTCGAAGCTTTTCAAGGACCCTTTTCCTTCTATTTCCAACAAGCCTGCAGCAGCTCCTTTACATCAGCCGCTCTCTTTCCAGTTTTCAAGATCATTCAGCTCTCTTTTCGATTACCAACTTCAGGCAAAAAAACCCCCTATTTTTTCTTCTTTCAGCTCTATGCAGAAGAGCTTAGGGCTATCCAACTCTAATAATAAATCTGATCAAGGCTGGACTACAGTCTATCGGAAAAAAAAGGGGAGATCCATGGATGAAAAGCTTCTTCGGCACCCTTTCCCTTCAGATTATATGGATCCAAAACAACCTCGTCGTTGTTTTAATTGTGGAGATGAAAGGCACTCGGTGAAGTTCTGTCCTAAAGGAGCTTTCATTTGCTTCAAATGTCATGAAGAGGGCCATATAGCTAAGTTCTGCAGATCACATCTTCGTCCTCTGGAGAAAAAAATCGATCTTTCAGACTCTTCAACTCTCAGTAATAATGCTAAGGTTTTGGCTTCTTTTGGCATTCTCACAATTACAGAGGGTTCTCCATCTTTAAATTTGATCAAGATCAGATTGGCTTGGCTCTTCAATTGGCAACAGTGGATTGGTAAAGTCATTCCTCTACAACACAATAGATTTTTAGTTGAATTCCCCTCTGTTTTTCAGCTGTCAGAAGCGGTTGATGAAAAAGAATGTAATTTTGAAAAATTTAAGGGTTGGTTTGCTCCTTGGACTGAGAACATAGGTATGAAAATTATTGATTCTGCTGTTTATCAGTGGATCAGAATTACAAACCTCCCTCTCCAATTCTGGTCTACGGATATTCTTGTGAGAATCATAGGAACTTTTGGTGAAATGGTTGAGGAATGCAAAAATATAAAAGAGAAGTTAAATGGTCAAGATGTTCGCATTTTGGTTAAAGTCAAGTCGGCAGATTGTATTCCCCGTTCTGTGATTTGCTCTTACATTTCACAAGTCGATTCCTACTCAAGAGAAGTTAAAATTGATATTATCCCAATTGGTGTTGGCCAATTAGGGTCGGATATCATTGGTAAAAATCTGAATTCTATGAAGGCTCAAGGAGATGTGGTGCTTGAAACTCAATGGTTAGATCAAGTGCCTATTCCAAACAAAGCTTCAACAGTTTTTGTTCAGGAAGATCAATGTTCATTGGACTGTGATAAAGACAAGAATGGTTTAGTAATTTCAGCACAGGCAAATCAGGCTAAATCTCAGCTCATTGCTCAATTTCCTCCCAAATCTCAGATCAATCATAATGAGCCACCTACAAACATGGAAAATATTCAAAATTCTCCAAAATCTCAGGTCAATCATAACGACCTACCTCTAAACAAGGAAAATATTCAGAATTCTCCTTTATCTCAGGTCAATCAAAGCGATCTTCCACCAAACAAGGAAAAAATTCAAATTTCTCCCATATCTATCGATCCTCCACACAAGGAAATTATTCAAAATTCTCTCATATCTGTTATGAAAGAGGATTACAAGGCGCAAAATCAGGAAGATACCACTAATGTCAGTGCAGAATCAATTCCAGATTCTCTCAGTGATTTACCAATGGAGTTAGTTAAAAGATCATGGAAAGGGCATACTATTTACATTGAACGATCAAGTTGGGAAGCTTTTTTTGGAGGGAAAGAAGATTCTTCAAATTCAAATTCTTCAACTAATTCGTTCCCGCCAAAATCAAATCAGACACCAGCTATTCAGTCATCTTCCTCTGTTCCACCAGGATTCTCTCGCCAAGCAGTCTCTTCATCAACCTCTCGCTCTTGTCGAAAAACTATTTTCAGTCACAAACACAGGACTTTTCTCAAGCAGGCTTCTACTTCCAAAAAGGTCAAGCAATCTTCAAACAAAGGTACCAAATTAAAACAATCCTCTTCTTCATCTGCTGCTCTTCCTATTAATTCTTTGCGAATTAATGTTATTCAAGATATTGCTGCAAATTGTGGTGTTCTATTATCTGATCAATCTTTGGATAACATAAAGAATAGGGAAGTTGAGAGAAATCAACAGATTAATTAAGAGGTTTTTATATCCTTTTCTTGGTGGTGTTGATTGATTTGTTTTTAATGAAGTTTGCAACTTGGAATGTCAGAGGCCTAAATGATCCTGTCAAAAGAAGGATGGTAAATGATTTTCTCTCTAATTCTTTCATTGATATTGTGGGTATTCAAGAAAGTAAGTTATCTAATCCTACACCTAGGATTCTCAAATCCATAGGTGGCAAGAAACTCATTCATTGGTGCTACCTAGACTCTACTGAGTCTAGAGGTGGTGTTTTGGTCGGTTGGTCAGATGCTTTCTCCATGATTAAATCACACATTGGCATTTTCTCAGTCTCAGTCTATCTTCATCATAAACAATCCAACTGGAATTTCATTTTTACATCGGTTTATGCCCCTATAGATAAGGAAGACAAGGAAGTTTGTTGGTGGGAGCTTAATCGTATCAGTGACATTATGCCTGGTCCTTGGGTTCTTTGTGGAGATTTTAATGCAACTTTATCTTATGATGAACGTAATGGTAGGAATGGTTCCCCAAATGATATAAGATCCTTCAGGAATTTTGTCACTTCAGCATCTCTGATTGATTTACCTCTTTCTGGCAGAGCTTTTACATGGTCTAATAAGAGACTGAACCCTTCAATGGCTAGACTAGATAGATTTTTATTATCTCCTGATTGGGATAAGGAATTTCCATTATGCATACAATGTTCACCACCTTCTATGGGTTCTGATCACTGTCCAATAGTTCTTGATAGTGGAGGTCTCAAACATGGACCTTCTTTTTTTAGATTTGAAAGAAGTTGGTTCCATAATCCAGATTTTATTCCATTCATCAACACCTCTTGGAATTGCTTTCAATGTAAAGGAAACCCTCTGGATGTCTTCATCATGAAACTAAAACTCCTAAAGAGACGGATTAAATGGTGGAAAAAAAATATTTTAGGATCCATATCCTCAAGAAAAGCAGATATTCTATCCAAGATAAATTCTTTTGATTTGCTTGAAGAACAAAGACCTCTATCTGATTCAGAATTTATTGAAAGAAAATCTTTACAGTCTTCTTTCTATTCCATCATCAAGGAGGAAGAAACTTATTGGCATCAAAGATCGAGAATTCAATGGTTAAAAGAGGGAGACTCTAATACATCCTTTTTCCATAAAACAGCAACTTTTCATAAAAAGGCAAATTATATTACATCTATTACCCATGAAGGCAGAGAGTTAACAAGAGACCATGATATATCTAATGCTTTTTTTGACTATTATTACAGTCTTTTTGGACAGTCTAATAGAAACTTATCATCTATTGATTGGTCTTCTTTATATCCTGATCAAGATTTAAATCTATCTTCTTTGGAGGAGCCTTTTTCAGAAGTTGAAATAAAAAGTGCTGTTTTTGGAATGAACCCCAATAAAGCTCCTGGTCCTGATGGTTATTCCATGATCTTTTATCAAACTTTCTGGGATTTAATCAAAACAGACATTATCTCTCTTATGAATTTTTTCTATCATGATTCTTTCAGTCTTCATAGAGTGAACAAAGTTTTCATCACTCTAATCCCTAAGATTAAAGGCAGCTCAATGGTGAAAGACTTCAGACCAATCAGTTTAATTAACTGCCTTTTCAAAATTTTCACCAAAATTCTTGCAAGCAGACTTTCTCAATATATGTCATCTTTAGTGGCTCCTACTCAATCTGCTTTTCAATCAGGGAAATCAACCTTTGATTCCATTCTTTTTGCAAATGAAATGATACATTTCTGTTCAAGGAGGAAAAAAGAAGTTGCCATGATTAAAATAGACTTTGCTAAGGCTTTTGATTCATTGAACTGGAATTTCATTATTGACCTACTAAAGGCTAGAGGTTTTGGATCTAGATGGTGTTCATGGATTCATAATATTATTTCATCTTCCAGTTGTGCAGTGCTAGTTAATGGGCATCCAACCAAATTCTTTAATTGTAAGAGAGGTCTTAAACAAGGGGATCCGCTATCACCAATGTTATTTAACATTGCAGTGGACGTCCTTCACAGAATGATAATGAATAATGTTGATGATGGTTTACTATCTAGTCTTGGTATCAAAGCTCCTTTAAACCAGTTGAGAACTCTTCAATATGCTGATGATACCTTACTTTTTGTCAGAAGCTCTTCAAATGACATTAGAATCCTCAAAACAATTCTGTATATTTTTGAAGAAATGTCAGGCCTGGGTATTAATTATTCCAAATCCTCACTTGTGTATTTTGGCAAAACTCATTTGAAAGAGCATTCACTTGCATCATCACTTAACTGTAAAGTGGATCATCTTCCCATCAAATATCTAGGTTTGCCTCTCAAATATGGGAAACTTTCTAAATCTGATTGGCAACCCATCCTTGATAACCTACATAGGAAATTATCTACATGGAGGAAACACTCTTTATCCTTTGGTGGGAGGCTTATTCTTTTAAATTCTGTCTTATCTTCCATTCCATTATATTTCATGTCCTTCTACAAATTACCTATGTGGCTCATCAAGGAAATTGATAAAATCAGGAGAAATTTCCTTTGGACAGGAAATATCGATAATAATGCCTTCAAATGTTTGGTAAGCTGGAAGAGAGTATGTCTCACTAAAACAGAGGGTGGTTTAGGAGTCAAAGATCTTAGAATTTTCAATTTATCTCTCCTAGCAAAATGGCTTTGGAAGTGTTTGGACAGAAATTCCACAATTGGTGCTTTCCTCCATCAACTATATGCAACCAGAAATTACATCATTCAAACTAGTAGTATCAATGCTTTGAATTCTTCTTTCTGGAATGCTATCATTTCTCACAATGAGGCTTTTCTCAACAACATTGAATGGAAACTGGGCATTGGTGATAAAATAAGGTTCTGGGAAGATAAATGGCTTGGAGCTAACTCTTTAGCTAGCCTTTATCCATCTTTATACAAGTTATCTTTTTCCACTAATGTATCTATCAACAGCCAAGGTTTCTTTCAGGACAATATATGGCATTGGCATCCTTTGATGAAGAGAAGTATAACTCCTTCATCTCAAAATGACAGAACACATTTCATGAACTCACTGCAGCTTCACCATGTCTCAGATCAACAGGATCAACCCAGATGGACACTAACACCAAGTGGAGTTTTTTCAGTTAAATCTTATTACAATTTTCAAATTTCTAGAGGTACTCTCTCTCCTTATTACAAGGTTACTTGGAACTCTATCATCCCAAGCAAAGTCAGGTTCTTTATGTGGTTGTTAACACTAAACAAATTGCACACTAAGGACAATCTTCTTTTAAAAGGATGGCAAGGAGACACTATATGTTCATTCTGTGGATTGACAGAAGAATCAAGGGATCATCTTTTTTATTCATGCCCTTTATCATTACATGTTTGGAGACACTTCAAAGAATATTACCTCCCTTTTCAATGGCCAACATGCTTTACAGATCTCCTAAAATCTGTTGAACATCTTAAAGGCAAGAACGGTCATCTATGGCGTACAATTCTATCTTCAGTATGCTGGCATATTTGGCTTGCCCGAAACAAATTCATTTTTGAGCATACTAATTTTTCATTTAAATCAATTATTAACCTTTCAATCTCTGGTTTATATGATTGGATAGGAGCTGGAAGTGGTTCAGTTGCTAATCATCTCTCTACATGGCTTGAGGAGCATCCTATTAGCAGGAGTAGTACTTGATGTGAAGAACTGTTTGAAAAATTCACTTTTTGGAGATGGTTTTTGTAATTTTGTATCTTAACTCTTTCACCTTGTTTAAATTTTTGTCTGTTAGTTTATAGAAAATTTAGTTTCTTCTAATTATACGTATAGCTGGCTTTGGTTCTTCTTTATATCTATGTCAACGGTGAATGACGGCAAGGCCCACTCTTCACCTTCATAGATCTTTAGAAGAAGAAGGTTATACGTCACTAATTATAAGGAATTATATTTTCTATCTACTAACTTATGGATACATTTCGTATCCTTTTTTGTAATTAAAACAACTTTGTACTTGCTTTTTGATTTATTAATGAACAGGGTCTAACCCTTGTTTTTCTATCAAAAAAAAAAAATACTATAAAATTTTATTCTAATTTTAATTCTAATTGACTAACACTATAAAATTATATCCTAAAAATTATCTTAATTTTAGTTTTGAGTTCTATTTGACTAATCGCCCCTTGATGGTTGGTAGGTTCCGTACACAATTAAGGTAAAATTCATTCTCTGTCCTCATCTCTGCCTCGCTACATATCAGAAGAGGGTAGGAACGAGGTTTGTTTCATGGTTTGCCGTAAATATAATGATCTAAAGGATAAATTAAAAAAAAAATGCCGTACAGCTTACGGGTATGTAGATAAGAAACTAGTAGTTATAAATGATGTCGCATTGAATAAAATTCAAGGAAGACAAATACCCGTTTTGCCCAAATTAAAATTTTAATAACAGAACAGCAGTTCTCTCCTCGTATCCTAATAACTGATCTCAAATTCAAGCTGAGGATTAACAAGGAGAGTTATTACTAGGGAGTCCCAGGCTTTATAAATATCAGAAGCCTAGCTACACACAGCTACCCTAAACCATGGACGATGATGAGTTGGCTGCTACGATGAAAACAAAGAAGCAGAAGGGAGAACCATCATCGCCAGCATCAACTCCAGTAATTGCAGGTTGCACGATCCCGGAGGAACTGATCCTCTGTGAAATCCTCCTGCGGCTTCCTTACAAATTGCTTTGCAGATTCAAGTGCGTCTGCAAGAAGTGGAACAATTTCAAGTTCCTCCTAAATTACCAACTTGTCTCAGTTGGCAAAGAAGACACGATTGTGTACACAATCACTAAGTCTGGAATCACGCTTTGCAAATCATACCCCAACTCTTTCTTGCCTAATGATGATTATCGAGCTAGGCTCATCAACTCTACAAATGGCCTCCTCTGCCTTGAATTTGAGAATAATACCATCAACCATAGATTCTTATATGTTCACAATCCTCTAACAAGCAAGGGCCGTGTCATCCCTGACAGCGGTGGTCGTGTAACCTCCGTTGCTTTGGCCTTCGAGTCAAAAACCTCGTCTACAGACTACAAAATCATCCATCCTGTCAAGCTCCGTTATGATCGCGAGAGTAGTGCAAGGCGTCGTCATATACTCACTCTTGGATTTGAGATCTTCTCATCAATCACTAGCAAGTGGGTTTCAACCAATGCAAAAGTTACTATCCAAGACTTCATCAAGCTTGGGAAATCCATGTATGTCAAAGGAGTTGTATGTCATTCAACATTAAGGAAGATGTTTGCACTTTCATAACACTACCTGAAAAGGTAGCTGGCATAGATTTCATTGAGATGGGAGCGTGTAAGGATCAACTGACATACACGAAATGTGGATTCTATGTGCAAGTGTGGTTGTTGAACAACAATGGCAATTGGGAGGAGATATACAAAGTGAATAAGCTTCAGATGGTTGTGGATAACGAGGACTTCTTTCTACCGTTGGGCCAGCTGCTGATGAGGAAGGGTAAGAAGGTAGAATGCCTGGTCTCCATGAAAAAGTTGTTGCCTCTACCATTTTATGGTGGAGAGAAGTTGTACATGAGGGTGAGGGTCAGTCACAGTGAGCAGACAGTGATTTCCTACAATTTCAAAACAGGAGACGTCTCCAGGAATATAGAAGATCAATCTGCAGATCGGATACTACCCTACAACACATGATATCCAGTATGCATGTTTGCGTTCATGCTTGCAGGTGGGCATGCGTGCATGCTTATTCATCGTGTTTCTTTACTTGGTATATACTGGAACTTTCACATTCACTTTTCACACTTCGCTAAAAAATGTGATAACATTTCTAAGAATATCATATGCTGAATGCAAGAATGCATGCTTTTCTACATGTATCCATCTATTTCCCTTTTATACATGCGGTTTCATACATGTTCTCATGCTAATGGAACTACATAGGCAAATGCACATAAATATGCATATAAATTTAATACGGAAATGTCGTCATCCCTTCATGTTTAAAAGTTACTGTGTCACACTTTATCTTGATACTACTAACATTTAGAACTTTTGCTTAACTAAAATGTGTGTGTGTTTGAGATATTTGGGGCTTAATTGGCTGTTATCTTCCGGGTATTTGTAACAGAGTCATGAACTTCAAGCCTAGCTGTGATGTATTTGTAACAGAGTCATGAACTTAAAGCCTAGGCTGCACAGCTCATATTATACCAGTATGTTTGACGAAGAAGGTAAAAAATGCATGTCCAGTGACTTATCTTTTTCTTTCAGAATCATAGCTGAAAAAGGTCGACTATAAATGAAATAAGAAAGTAAGACTATAACATGCAGGAAAAATAAAATGAAATGCACTATTATTCAAAAGATTCATATTCTTAACTTTACATTAAACACTATCGGCCAGATCTATTTCAAAAAGGCCAATGCTTATCACAATGGATGAAGCGTGTTTTTCGTTTGGAGCTTGACCTGCAATCACTGATGTACATCATCCACAATGACAGGGAACAAATAAGAGTAATTTGCCAACTATTGCATATACTGCAAACATATGAAGTTTGCTATACATAAAAAATTGCACATACATGCATGCTTCCATCAAAAAAATCTGATCAAATCACGTAGGAAACATCAAAATATTTGTAACTGGAAATGAAACTTCATTTCGCCTTTCTGAAGCATTGAACAAATTGCTCCTCCTCAAATGTTACATACATGAAGCCAGAAAATTCTTATCTAAAATTTACATAAACCAATGCTGAAAAATAGTACCTAACTCAAGTCTGAACGTAAAAAGTTCAGTTTAGTAGAACAAGAGCTACTAATCAAGAACCTGAACAATCATCCGAATTCATAACTAATCAAGATCAAGAAACAGAAAAATACTTCTGTCCCATCCTCCTGACCATCCTTCAAATGAGCGACGTCCTCTTCAGAGACACTCTGCTTGTTGTTGCGCATCAATGCGTATAAGAAATCTGATCAATTCTCCTCCTGCTTATCATTCAAATCCTTGGGAATACCCTGCTCATTGTTTCGCTCTACGCCATCCTCTTCTTCTTCATCACTCGCTTCATCGTCGCTCTCTTCTTCGATAGTGAACTCTGCTGGTGTTCTTTCAGAGCGTATATAGGGAAGGGTACTCGATTCCTGCAGTGGAGCAAACTCCCATCCATAAAACTCACGGAATCTTGCATTAGGGTCATCCTCAGCCCCACAAGCTACCTCCCATAAAATGCACTGATTGCCTATCCATAGAGGCACATCATCTTCGAACCTCAGAAGCTCCTGTACATGTGGGTATCTCATTCCCAGTCCCAACCCTGCTTGGTCCAAATCCAGAGACCTACATGCAGTCCATAGATATTCTCTCAAATCCTCAATTCGGGCATAAAGAAGGTAAAGCAGGACCATTCTTCCCCGCATTGCAACAACCCCAAGACTGGTTTCATTTACCTTGCCTAGCTGCTTTTGCCAACTACGAGGGCGAATCTCCTCAGGCAGATCATGTTTATGGCCTGAATTAAAGTAAGTATCAAATCTTACGACCACATCCGAATCATTGGTGAGCCAGAATCCTCGACCAATATCATTTGCAACGCCGGTCTCCTCCCTGAGACGAGAACTGGGCGTGATATCCGTTGATGTTGTGTCTTCATGCCATTTGTCATCTTTCGAATAATACCAATCGAAAAAGTATCTCCCACTGTCATTTCGAGTGTCGCAGATAATTGAAAATGCAGGAATGTCCTCGGAGTCGTCTTCGACTGAGAGGGCCACCGTAGGGATGGGGTGGTTGTTGTAGTACCTTGGCGGGTCAGGTATGCGCCTGGTGGAGTCATTGATGAAGGGGTTAAGAAGGTGGAAGGTGTTGGAGTTGGATTCGTAGCAGAGGAGGAGGCCTTTTGAGGAGGAGCAGGCTATGAAGGAATTGGGAATAGTGAGGGGGGAGGAGGGGGAGGGGGGATCTTGGAGTTGGCGTGGACGGTTGAAGCTGAAAGGTTTGAAGGCGTGGCAAGCATCAGAGTAGTCGAGGTAGATGAAGCCGGCATTGGAGGGTGCTGGGTCGACGGCAGGGGTGGAGGTCTCTGACGGAGAGCCTCCTTCTTGGTGAGTGGAAGCAGGAGAAGCCATTTTCCTGTTTGTTTTCTTGGGAAAGAGAATGGTTTCTTGAAAATGCTTGATTCTTTCTTGAAGCAAGCTGGCCTTTGAAGGAGGAGGGTGAAGGTGTTTCTGTTTCTTGCAAGAAGAGGATTATGTTTTATGTAAGATACGTGGAAATGATCATTTACCCCCCTCCATTTTATAGGGGAGCCCCTCTGTTTTAGATTTCAACGGGAGGGAGGGAGGGAGGGAGGGAGGGAGGATCCCAATTTGGGAATCAGGATTAAGATTTTGTAGACGTGGGATTTTTGCTAGAACTGACTGTAAACCTCTAATTGATTTGTCCAACTCCGCGAGGACAGTAGCTTAGCTTGTTTTAATTTGATAAAAATATTAACTAATTTCGTCTAAGTAGCTCGGATAAGTTTTCTACTCCATTCCCAAATTCGTTTCTTAACAAAGGTTAAACACCTTCTCTGTTTTAAAAAATGAAATTTATCTACAATTATATTTTCATGAAGAGAAACCGGCGCCATTAAAAAAAAGGGTTAATTGCACATAACCCCCCACCTTCATGCAGTTTTACAAGTATTACCCCGACTTTGTTCATTCCACCTTCGCCCCATAGAAAAGGACGGAAAAAATGCTTCTTAGTTAACTAAACGCTTCAAACTTCAGAATTTAAAAATCTTATATCTGCTTTGATGTATATGAAATTTGTTTTGTGTACATGCAAATCTGTTCTGTGTACGTACGTGCATCTTTTGGATATATAAATCTTAACTCTGTTTTGAGGCATATGCAACTTTCGAAATTAAAGGTTACAACATTAAGACTTTCAGAATTAGAAACTTTTTTGATGTAAGATCTTAAACTTGTGATCACGGGAAGTAATTTGGTTAGAGTATATACGAACTCCGTTCTTTGATATATATGCAATAGTGTGCATATTTTTCATTATTTATTCCCTGTAGTAGCCCTATTTTCATTACCCTTAACCCAAATTAATGATCTATTATCTTTTCACGTGAAGGAGTAATTGCAAATCTTAAATGTAGAGGAGGTTTTTAGAAATTATTTGTTGTATGATTTGCTCCAACAATTAATTTATTCCTAGTGATCGAAGTGCCACAATTGTTAGAGAAGCCATCGCATGAATAGTAGCCTAGAAAAATAGATGCTCTGCCTCGCACAAGCTTTAACGGAAAATCATCTCCTAGCAAGAGAAGTCCCCAGTTGTGACCAACACTTGAGGATGTTGTGAATCCTCAAACCTCTTTCTAGGATGATTGTTGCTTGGAAAATTGTTAGACTTTATGCAGGAGAAGACTGCAATGCTCAAATTGGAATCTGCGGAGTTCAACTACATTCAGATATGAAGCTAAGGAAAATTATAGAGTTCAACTACATTCAGATATGAATTCTTGACAAAGATGATCAGTTCAAAGTCAACTCAATGGTGCGAGCTAAGTTCAGAAACTTACACATCAATTTCAGTTCAAAATTTTAACAACGGTCAGTCGATAAACACAGCACCGAAAGAACTTTATCTATTCGACAAAGTACTGAGTAGATTAAAGACTGAAGAAGTTGAGAGCTGAAACCAATTATAGGTCCTGTCATACCGACTGAAGGTTGGTTCTATCATATCCAAAGTATTCCAGACTCTTTTATAAAAGAAACGAGACTGAAACACTTTGGAGGGGGTATCTGTAGGCGTTAAAAATTGCCTATGGGTTCTCACACGCAGCTCGAGATAAAGATAAGTTGATGAACATCATCATCCAGGTCAAAGAAGATTATCCGATGCCGGTAAAGCGCACAAGTCAACAAAGTGACGAAATATGCGTATAAGGGCAAAGTAAGCAAACCGAAAGAGACGCAAATAGTCAAAAGGGTCAAAAAGACATAACAATAGGCCAGGAGGCTCACGTGAGTACGAGCCACCAAATGGTTGCACGCACGCATGCGAGCCGCCAAATGGTTGCACGCGCGCATGCGAGCCGCCAAATGATGGCTCACACCCATGCGAGCCACCACGACTATTTTGGCCTCCCAAACTCCCCAAGAAGCAGATTTCGATATTTTATTAGAATTCTTTCGTCCCAAGACCTCCCCAGCTGTTCCGAAGCTATCCTTAAGTGGGCCTGGGCGGTTATCAACTACATATGACATCAAAACACTTAATCTTATCAGAAAACGCGACGACAAAAGCCTATAAATAGGAGCCTAGGGTCTTCATTAGAGAGGATCTGAGATCTGAGGGCGAGGTGCTGTCCAATTGAACAGTAGACCACGAATTTCAGAGGAGAATTGATTGATCTTGGCGAACTTTTTTATAAAAAAAAGTCTTTGAAAGATCTGAGATTCTCTCCTCCTCTTTCCTTCAGATCAAAATTTGTTTTGATCTCGAGAAGAGCCACAATCTCGCTTGGTCGTGATTATCGTTGCTGCGATTGTTTCCTTCATGAAACAAAAACATAATTAATCATGTCAACCAAATCTGATCCGTGGCGGTCCACAGACTAACGCGTCCCTGACACAGACAAAGATCCCACACAAAGCAACAGGAAATAAACTAATGCTGCGTTTTGTTTCATAAAGTTGTAATCTTTATTTTTCTCATTGTAAGAAGATCTTATAAAAAGATCAACTTGAACTTGTAATCGATGAACGGTGATGACAATGAAAAAATCAACTTTTGACGAAAACAATCCTACAGGCCTTAATTGACGTCGATGTACTCAAATTGAGGCTAGAACAGAAGACCGCTTATACCACTTGGTTTCGCTGCTTGAACCACTCGCTATATTTCTACCACAAACATCTACAACTTCAACTTTATCATTACTAGATCTGATCAACTCCTTGTCCATGAATTATTTCGAGAATCATGATGATTTCACATTTTCCATTGAGATAAATTTTCTAGGACAAATTTTTAAAAACGACACTTTTTAAAATTTAATAAGAAAAAACAACCCTTCAAGAAAATAATGAGCAAAACCGACCCTTTTTTTCTGAAAAGGGTCGGTTTTACAATTCTCAAACTGCACGGGACTACTAGTCCCGTGCAGTTCTCCCCCCAAAAAAAACCCCGCTGTTCATGAGCTCCTCCCCCTCCTCAATCTTCTCCTTCTCCTCCTTCTTATTCATCTTGACCCTCGCCTTCATCCCGGCTTCAAGTGCTCCCTCTGGAACCCAACCATGACCCTCAAAACCTGAACCAGCGTCTCCTCAACCTTGACCCCCACCCGCTCGTCCCTCTCCAGGACCCTCAGCGCCCTCAAAACCCGAACCAGCGTCTCCAGAATCCTCAGCACCTTCAAAACCACGTGCCGTCAAAGACGATTAAGGCGGGGCTTGTGCGGGCCCAGCGGGAGAGGGGGAGGGGGAGGAGGGGAGGGGAGGGAAAAGGAAGAGAACGCGCTCTTGATTTCAGAGGAGGGGTGCTGGGACCATCTCCGAGAATGCCTACGTCAACTTTAAGGACCTCCTCGCCTTCGCCTGCATCACCTCCGAGGGTTTGAACTCCGACGAGGTACGTGGCGTATGCAGGAAGTGCGGCCAGATCGGGAGGGCGGAAGAAGAAACAGAGAGCGGAGAGGATGGGGATGAGAGCGATAGCGAGAGCTCAGATTCGTCCGTGGATCCGGAGATTGAGAGGATAATTGCGGACAAATTTGGGAAGCCGATGAGCAAAAAGGTGGGATCTTTGAAGAAGAAGAGGTCAAATTCAAGCAGCGATGATGATGGTGAGGAGGAGAAAAGGAAGGACAAGCAAAATTGACGGTTAATTTGGATTCCGGCATCGTGTACGAATGTGAGGTTGGATTGGAGCTGTGAAATGTACGGAGGGAGTAGGGGTGGTGGAGGAGGAGGATATGGGTGGAGGTGGGGATGAGTTTGGAGAGGAGGGGGAGGAGCTCATGAACTGGTTTTTTGGGAGAACTGCACTGCACGGGACTAGTAGTCCCGTGCAGTTTGAGAATTGCAATACCGACCATTTTCAGAAGAAAATGGTCGGTTTTGCTCATTATTTTCTTGAATGGTCGTTTTTGCTTATTAAATTAAAAAAGGGTCGATTTCAAAATTTTGTCCAATTTTCTATCATATATACAGTTTCCCTAAAATGCTTGTAAGGGAAATCAATGGAATCTATATAGGCATTTGAATTTCAGAGGAGAATCAGCGAATCTTGGCGAACTTTTTCATAAAGAAAAAACCCTTCTAAAAATTTGAGATTCTCTCCCTCTCCTTCCTCCGGATTAAATCTTGTTTTAATCTCGAGGAGCCACAATCCCCCTTGGTCGTGATTGTCACTGCCACAATTGTTTCCTTCGTGAAACAAGAACGTAGTTATACTGTCAACTGGATTTGATTTGCAATGGTCCACGGACTAACGTGTCCCCGACATAGGCAAAGATCCCACACAAAGTAACAGGAGATAAACTACTGCTACGTTTTGTTTCATAAAGTTGTAACCTTTACTTTTCTTATTGTAAGAAGATCTTATAAAAAGATCAACTCGAACTTGTAATTGATAAATGGTGTAACAAGTTTGACAACAATGAAAACGATAACTTTTGATGAAAACAAACTGGCGACCATAGAAGGCTGTAGTGTCGCAACTAAGGATTCTCATCCCGGTTGACGAAGAGGTCGAATACGAGTTCGACCAACAGAAGTATGAAGAGTATATGTCTTCCTCCTCCAAATCATCTTCTCCTTAAAAGAGCAAGAAAATCTCTTCCACAAGGAAAGTTCGATGGTCTTCAGATTTGAAGACCCAAGATGATGACCTCTGCCCCATCTCTGCTGCAGTTGCATCTCCCAATGCTCCTATGATGCCTGAAGAGGTAGAGTCTTCAGATCTGATTTCCTCCTTGGTCAAGGAGCTTACTGCTGAAAGCGCGCCAACTCTATCCAAGAGGGCACGTCAAAGACAATGCCAACGCCTTGCACGCTAACTCGCCAAGGCTTTGGATCCAGTTAACAGGATCCGTTATGAGGCGGACCTGAGGTTTAGGAAGCACCAAACACCACGACAGCAAGCGAGTATCTTTTCCTTCAAACCAGCAACGGATGAGTGGGTCCGCGTCAAAAGGACCAGTTCAACCCTTGAGGAACGCATTCAGAAATGCCACGCATTGCTCGCGCATGCAAGAATCCTTATGCAGGAAGCCAAGAAACTACAAAAAGAAGAGGTGGCCCAAAAACCACCAAAACTACACAAAGTATGGAGGAAAAAGGGCAAAAAGACACCTGAAATAGTCAAAAAAATTTTTTTGCCATGTACTAGCTCGGCCAGGGCCGAGTCACCTATTATTGGCTCAGCCAAGGCCGAGCCATCACCTACTAACTCGGCCAAGGCTGAACCATCACCTACTGACTCGGCCAAGTCCGAGTCACCACCTACTGGCTCGGCCATGGCCGAGTCACCAAATGGTGGCTCACGCAACCTCCGAGCCACTGAGCCCTATTTTGCTCCTATTTCACCTCCTACAGTCCTTTTTTGACCCTTCAATGGTCCATGTTCCCATCACAATAAGTTCCACACCTCTCTTGAAGCTTCATGATAACGTGGACTTATCCAGATTCAAAATGAAGATTACATATCGTCTCGGTCATTTGCAAGAAGACCGAGGCAAAACTCTAATTAAAGAACGCTTGGGTCTGGCAAGTGAATCCCAAACTACTCGCCAGACTGGGGGTCGTACGCATCTTCCCAACAAGTCAAAGGCCTCTCATGTTAAGAAAGTACCTGTAACCGCTCGCCTTGGATTACGAGTTGAAGTCCAAGAGCCCGCTAGAGCCTCGCACTCACAAATGCATGATTTTGAACGAGTGACTGTTGAGAACGCCAATGAAGCGTTGTATCCTCAAAAAGAAGCGTATTCGTCGGAAGGCGACCACGTTAAATTGGGAAAATCATACCCGCACACGATAGGTTGCTTCGATGATCACATTGATAAGTTGTACTATCAGGTTGGGGGTTCACACAAATCTCGAAAGAGAAATACACGAGAAATAGATTCCCACTATCCATGTACCAAGCTCATCAAGGTAGTATTATCAGAATGTAACTGCCCCAAAACCTCTCCACAAAGTGTCTCAGTATTTGAAAGACTTTCTACCAAAACGTTACGGCCCAAGTCAAGGCATTTATGTAAAAGAAGGCCGTTTGTTCAAGACGATGAATTTCTAGAAGTATCCGCCAACATGACTGGTAAAGAGTAGGCGACACAACGCTTCAGTCCTGAATCATTTACAGAAGTATCACAGCGCATGACTTGGCTGCGGCCTGGAACTGTCAGACCTAGACCTAGGAGGTCACGGTCCTCAGAAAATGAAACTTCAGATGCTTGCTCTACGTTGGCTTCCAATGATACAACATCTAGCGCGGGACGATCCTATGAGTCATTTATGATTAGTACAAAACAAATGACTAAAATTCTAGAGGACGCTCTAGCCAAGAAAAAAGAGAACTTCAAATTTGAAATAGAGATGGCTATGCAGGAGATGAGAGATGTGCACTACCAACAAATTGTGGCGCTGACAAATCAGCAAGGAGAGTTCAGCCGACACAATAATCCTAACCAAGTTGATAGTGATCAAGAAGTAGACGAGAATATCAACATCGATACCCCTCTTGTTGACAACAATACTGGGGGTGGTCCCTCGGGTAATAACAATGCAAAAGAGGACTATGTTATTTCCCCCAGGATCAATCAAAGAAAGATGCGAGTGAAGGACTCAAGATGAAAGACCTCGAAAGCAAGATCAATGCTTTAATGTCTGCTCAAGAGGTAAAGAAGACCGGTATTCTGCGTCCTTATCTGAGGGAATGGGAATTAATTCCGTACCCGTCAAAGTTCAACCTGATTAACTTCACGTCATTCGACGGAAGAGGTTCACCCACCCAACACTTGATTTATTTCAAGTCTCACCTAGGGGTCATTTCAGGCAATGAACCTCTGATGGTACGATCATTTGTAGGAACTCTTCGTGCAGCTGCCTTTGATTAATACCGCCGACTCAAGCCAGGAAGTATCAATAGCTGGGATGATATGGAGCTATGTTTCTCACCAACTTCTTCGATGATGACACTGAAGTGTCGATTGGAATACTCTTTGATGAGAAGCAGAAAGACAGAGAACTAGTTGAGAACTTCATTAAGCGTTTCCGGAATAAGGCGATAAACTGTCGAGATCTGGTCACGGAAGAATTTATTCTACAAACGTGCCACAACAACATTTCCTTGGACGTATTAGAAGTTATGGGCATGACACTATCCAAAATATGGAAAGAGTTGAAGGTACGAGGGGAGCAAGCTGAAAGCTTCCTTAAGAGGAAGAAAGCTGAAAGGGGTCAGTCGGCCAATAATACCCCAAAACAAAACTTAACCCCTCGTGGTAAAGGTAAGGCGCAGTCAAATGTAGTAGAAGCAAATCATACATTCCAATTGTAACCCCAACAACAGCCACAACAACAAACGCCAAAGCAGCAAACACCTAAATGGCAGCAACGGCCTCCAAGAAAACAAAAGACTACTGAGCCAAAGTTCCTAAAAGAATATCTTTCAAGGAAGATGAGGTTCCTGGTATCTTCAAATACTTGTTGGAGAACGATAAAATTAAACTACCCCCAATCACTGATCATGAGGGGGCTAATAAGACAACAGATCCGCGATACTGTGCGTTCCATAGAATAGTCCACCATCCCACAAAGACGTGCTATGCTCTCAAATATAAAATTCAAGCCCTAATCGATGTGGGTATTATCACTCCAAAGCAGCCCAAAGAAAAGAATATGGGCGCAAATGCAGTTTCTATCAGCTTTGGCTCGGCTCCTATGTCATGGTTCCAACCAGAGCCCGTGCCAAAAGTAAAGGTGAAAACTATTAACGATGATCCTCATGGATAACGCCAGAAAGGACTTGTACAGCACACGGCTCCTAATGGCGAAATTCTTTAGGTCCATCTAGATTTGCTCAATGATGAGCAATGGGCAAGTTCCTCATCTAAGAAGAAGTCCAAAAATAGGAGAAAATCCTGTTGTCCCGCTATAGCAATTCCTAAAAAAGATGATGACAGTATTCCTACTTTATCACTTTTTGAGGATGAACAAAAAGTTTTCTCTACTAGGGGTGGGAACGAGTACCACTACAAGTATCCTGAAGCCTCCGACCCAAATGGTAAAACGTTGAATAAGTTGGGGGTGACTACAACTCCCCCTACACCTACAGGGAAATCCCAGCAACAACCAGCTAATAAGCAAAAAGGAAAAGAACCCCAACACTAGGAGGTTCAAAACCCAAAGCAAGCTCGATTCAATCGTCCGATTAGGAGAGATAAACTGGGGAGTTCAAGCACACCATACCGCATCGACGTTATGACTCAGCTAGCCAACATCCCAGCGAGAATAACTCTGTACGACTTATTACGCCTCTCTAAAAATACGAGGGAAGCCTTGCAAGAAGCCCTGGTTGATGCCGACGTATTCCTCACTCACATCAAACCAGTTCCCAAAGATCAGGAATCACCAATTCAATACTGCGATTTGATGGCCAAGTAGTTCCCTTGCATAACATTCACCAAAGATGACATGCTAGTCAGAAACTCAAAACACGATAGGCCTTTGTACTTCACCAGATACATAGGCTCCAACGTTGTCAATCGGATCCAAGTCGATCCGGGTTCTACTGTCAGCATTATGCTACTCCGATTGATGTACAATCTTGGGATCCCTACAAGCAGGTTATCTTCGATAGGCACCATCATCTACGGATTCAATACCAGCGGGTCCACACCATTGGGCAAAATCCGAATAAAATGCTAACTTGGAGATTTAAAATCCGAAGTCACGTGCTACGTGATCGATGCTGAAACCTCCTATAATTTACTATTGGGTCGACCCTGGATCCATGGTAATCTTATAGTCTCCTCCACTCTTCATCAGTGTCTAAACTATGTGGACGCTAATAATGAGATAAGGACGGTGGTCGTAGATAAACAACCATTTAAGGGGTTAGAAAATTATTTTACTGACTCCCTTCTGTATGGTGCTAAATCCGACACTGAATCATCGGCCCAAGGTACGGACAACGGAGAGGAAGCCAGTACCGAAGCTATGCTTGATTACAATGACAGTTTTGTACTGAATGACATTGTACCCTTTGTAATCAGTCCTGATGACGGTGAATCGTCAGACGATAGTTGTAATTGGTAACTTGCCAAAGAAGTAATAAACAATGACTTAGAGTACTCTCCATGTCTGGATGATGTAATGCAGGGATTATACGAGAACCCTGACATACACATGCCGCTTCGGTCATCCTGCTTAACATCAAAGCATGTCCAAGGCTCATTTGGAACAATCCTCATCATTCCTACAAGGGTAGGGTGTGGAAATGATTTATTTTTTGGCAAAGGGAAGACGTTCCCATCGTCAAATCCATTTTTGAAGGAAAATAGCGACGAAGAGAAACTCGGACCTCATCTCTCCAAGTATAGTCAACAATCGCGTGAATTAATGAAGAAATAGAGATATAATTTCACGCTTGAAGAAGGTCTCTATTTTGGTCGAGGCCCACGAGTCCCACGTTGTCTGGCCTATGTACCGAAAAGAAAACCCGATAATTACTATGCCTATAAAAGGGACCTAGGCTATGCTTCCTCATCCGATGAAGAATGTTGCTGGCAAGTCCTCGATCAATTACCAAATAAGGACAGATACTCATCTGATTCTTCCGATTGGGATTTCGATGTTAGCCTTGGAAAAATATTCAAAAGCTTGATATCCAATATAGTCACGGTCGATCCTACCACGATAGAGGAAGACGTTCAATTACTAACTTAGGAAGACTCATGGATTCATCACTTGAATATTCAGTATGGGGATCGTTTCGAGCAAAGGGAACCACCCACCAAAGAAAAAGTAGTCCAGGTAAAAATAGGAGACGAAGAAAATCCGAAACCCATATTCGTCAGTGATAGTATTCCACCAGACGAGAAGGAAGAATTGATTTCCCTTATTATGGAGTACATAGACGTCTTCGCTTGGAACTACGAGGATATGCCAGTACTTGATCCAAATGTAGCAATGCACCGCCTCAACATCAAATCGGATGCCAAACCTGTCAAACAGGCGCAGAGATGATTTCGTCTAAAGATTATGGAGGCAATTGAGGCAGAAGTTAAGAAATTGATTGACTTTGGTTTTATCAGAGAAGAGCAACATCCCGATTGGCTGGCGAATATCGTAATAGTCCTTAAAAAGAATGGGAAAAATCAGGATCTGTATTGACTTCAGAGACTTGAACACCGCTTGCCCAAAGGATGATTTTCCTCTTCTAATCACGGATGTTATTATCGATAACACGTGCGGATTTGAGCGAATGTCCTTTATGGACGAATTTTTCGGTTATAATCAAATAAAGATGTACCGGACGACAAAAAACACACTACATTCAGAACTCCTCTCGGGGTCTTATGCTACACGGTTATGTCTTTCGGATTGAAGAACGCAAGCGCAACCTATCAATGAACGATGTAAAAGATTTTCTAGGAACACCCCCGAAAAACTGTCGAATGCTATGTCGATGACCTAGTCAAGAAAAGTCGTAATAAAGACGATCATATCAAAGATTTGAGCACGATGTTCAATCTCATGCACACTCACCAGTTAAAGATGAACCCCACTAAGTCTTTCTTCGGAATGTCTAGCGGTAAGTTTATAGGATTCGTCGTCACCACGAAGGGTATCCGTATTGACCCCGACAAAGTGAAAGCAATAAATGAATTGCAATCCTCGAGAAACCTTAAAGAACTCAGAGGATTGCAAGGGCGGCTAGCCTATATTCGTCGTTTCATCTCGAATCTATCCGGTAAATGCCAACTGTTTTCCAAACTCACCAAGAAGGGTGTGCCGTTCATTTGGGATGACACGTGTCAAAAGGCATTCAAAGATATCAAAGCATATCTGGCGAATCCTCCTGTTCTCGTAGCACCGAAGTCAGATAAATCGTTCTTGATTTATATTAAAACGATGAACCACTCGTTAAGTGCTTTGCTCGCATAAAACGATGACAACGGTCATGAACATGCCGTCTATTACTTAAGCCGGACTTTAATAGGCGCTGTATCTCAGTATCCAATGATTGAGAAAGAATGTCTCACTTTGGTATTCGCCATCCAAAAAATGTGACACTATCGTGTTGGACAGACAATCTACGTCATTTCAAATGTTAACCCAGTTCGGGTATTCATGATGCAACCGGCCTATATGAATTGGAGATTAGCAAAATAGGGCCTACTTCTGTCCCAATATGATTTGCACTTCAAACAACAAAAGTCAGTTAAAGGACAGAGGTTTGCGATCTTTTGGTAGCTAACCCTACAACTGATGCAGCCGAGTTGTATAAAGATTTGCCAGATGAAACTCATGAGGTCAATGCTATTTCTCATCAACACATTTGGCAATTATACTTCGACGGTGCTTCCCGAGCAACCAACACGGTAAGTGCTCCCAGTAATTTTAAAATCTCCGTAGGAGTCGGAATCGTCCTAGTCTCCCCGGAGAAGCACGTGATACCCCAAGCCTACTCATTGATAGGAAAATGCTCCAACAACGTAGCCATGTACAACACGCTACTTATCGGACTCAGCTTTGCCAAAGAGCTGGGGGTCGAATATCTCAAAGCTTTTGGTTATTCTCATTTGATTGTTAATCAAGTTCGAGGAGAATACGAAGTCAGGAATCAAGACTTAATACCGTATCATAAAGTGGCCATCGAGATGTCAGGTTCGTTTGAAGAATTTTTTATCGAATACATTCCACGTCTCCAAAATGCATATGCAAATGTGTTGGCATCATTAGCAGTATCTTTGGCATAACCTCTCACCACAGAACAATGGGTTACTATCAAAACTCACCAATTTTTTATACCAAAATGCGCTTTGGATATCAAAGAGGCGCATACGGCCAAAATTGAACTTGAACCTGGAGATTGGTGATTCCCCATTATCGTTACGTCGTGCATGGAATCTTACCGCAAGATACAAAAGAAAGAGACTCGGTTCGGCGAAGGGCAACGGGATTCTATTACAACTCAACAACCCAAACATTGTATCGTCGTGCGTACGATGGGTTGCTACTTAGATGCCTCTCAACAAAAGAAACAGAAGAAGCTATCAAAGAAGCTCAAGATGGGACTTGTGGTGCACATCAACCCGGTCCAAAGCTTTATGATCGTCTCAGAAGAATGAGATATTATTGGCCAACCATGGTCAAGGATGCAATTGACTACACCCGACGGTGCCATGCGTGCCAAATGCACGCAAATTACATGCATCAACCCCCGGAACACCTACACCCATCAGCCACTTCATGGCCATTCGAGACATGGGGGATTGATATCGTCGGTTCTATCTTCCCGCCGTCGGTCAAAGGGGACCGTTTCATTTTGGCAATCACCGATTATTTTTCAAAGTGGGTTGAAGCAGTGCCATTAAGAGAAGTGAAGACTAGCAACATTGTCAAGTTTATTAAACACCATATCATCTACCGATATGGAGTTCCGAGAAGAATTGTAAACGACAACGACCCTCAGTTTGTGAGCAATGTGTTCATCAAATTTTACAGGAAATTCAGAATCGAAGATGTCTCGTCAACGTCATATAATCCTACAGCAAATGGATTAGCAGAGGCGTTTAACAAGACAATCATAAAGATTTTATCAAAACTCGTGAGAACTAACAAGCGAGACTGGGATGACAAACTTGGTAAAGCCCTTTGGGCCTATCGTACCACAGCTTGCACGCCTACCGGAGAGACTCCATACTCATTGGTATATGGATGTGAAGCTGTTCTTCCCTTAGAAATCCAAATTCCATCCATCCGTATTGCGCTCGCAATAGGGATGACGACAGATGAACAACACAAAAAACGGTTCGAAGAACTTGAGATGTTGGACGAGAGGCGTTTGGAGGTTTAACAGCAAATTGAGTTTTACCAAGCCAGAATCTCTCGTGCTTTTGACAAAAGAGTCAAGCAACGAAGCTTCAAAGAAGGAGACTTGGTTCTCGCCATCCAGCGACCAATGATACTCAACTCCAAAAAGAAAGGCTAGTTTCAACCCAAATGGGAAGGACCATTTGTGATAAAAACGGTCTACTCTAATGGCGCATACCGTTTAGTTACCCAAGACGGTGATAAGATCATGATGCCAATAAATAAAAAATTCCTAAAAAAGTACTATCCCTAGTACATCCAGGATAACTTATTAAACGGGAAGTTCCTGGGGAATACCGTACGGGGTATTCTTAACGAAAACCTAAGATTAATGGATTATTCGAGATGAAGACCTATCTTCTAAACGATTCACCATTAATCATTGAAACTTTTGTTGTGACCTTTTGAAAACTCTTTCGCTGAGATGAGATTTGATGACCTCATTCGGTTAAGCTTCCCCCACGAAATTCCCACTACTTTCTTTATCAACTCTTCCTATATTTAGGACCACAACCAAAATCCCCTCTTGTTTCCTCCAATGAACAAGAGGTCCACAATCGAGCGATCAAAATTTCCTATAGTTAGGATCATCCCAAAACTCCTGCTTGGTCACACCTTCCTATAGTTAGGACCAAAGCTAAAATCCCCTCTCGATTCCTTCAAAGAACGAGAGGCCTACTTTCAAATCGGACTTCCCTTTCGATAAAAGAAAGGCCTCCACCCCTATTGAATGATCAAACCTATAAAAGATGAGGTCGTCTCAATACCTTCTCTTAGTCAAAACCGCCAAACGGTTACGACCAAAACCGAGATCTCGGTTCGATAAACTAAAAGCTGTCATCATTCCCTCTTCAGTCAATCCTATAAAAGTTAGGACTGAAGTCACAATTTCATCTCGATAAATGAAAAAACTCATTTTTAGGTCAGATAACCAATCCTATAAAAGTTAGGGTTATCTGAATCTTTCGATTCTCGGAGTGGAGATCCCACTCTTAGTTTCACCTCATAGATTCTTGAAGTGGAGAGGTTGTTTCGAGTTCCTTTTGTAACCAGAGATAGAATATAAAATTCTTCCTCCCCGGTATCGGGTCGACTTCTACCAAAAAGAAGGTCTGGAGATAGAATATAAAATTCTTCCTCTCCAGTGTCGGGTTCTTCTTTGCCCCAAGAGAAGACACCATATTCAAACACCATAATCTGTGCCTTACACGCGTGGGGAATTTTATTCTGAAGCCTAAGAAGGGATAAGTCAACGACTAACACGCGTTGCCGGTTAGTCTTTTACAGTAAAAAGGACAAAAGCCCATATATTCCATATTGTTGCAGGCTGTTATTAATAACATCATAATCTATGCCTTACACGCGTGGGGCATTTTATACCGAAGCCTAAGTAGGGATAAGTCAGCGCCTAATACGCGTTGTCGGTTTAGTCTTTCACCGATTGAAAAAGACACTGTAGGCATCGAAAATTACCTATAGGTCTCCACGAACAGCTCAAAGCTAAGAGAAGACAATGAACATCACTATCCAAGTCACAGAAGTTTGATTGACGTCGACGAACGCTTGAAGTGAATCGACGAACTACGTGAAGTAACGGAATTTCAGAATAACAAGGATACGAACTGATCGGGAACCTCGTGTCGTTCACAAACGGCGAAATACCCTTTGTGTCTCATTTATTCCACAGATGACCTAATCATTGGAGCTTATAGAACTCCTCGTCGGATTTCCAACGTACTTTGAATCGCTCAAATCCGAGTTCGGATGAAAAAAATACGATGGAAACGGACGAATATGCAAAACGGAACGTCTCAGCCTGAGTTGAGACACCCCGAGGTGTCTCGGCACAAACGAGACACCCCGAGGTATCTCGGCCAAGGCCGAGACACCCTAGGGTATCTCGGCCCAAGCCGAGACACCCAAGGGTGTCTCCCGCCCGAATTCCTCTCGTGCCTATAAATACGAACCTCAGAGCCTCATTTTTTTAGGGCTGGAATTCTCGTGCCTCGGCGAAGCCCTGCTGAACTGAAGACTTAAAGTGCACAGATTTCAGAGAGGAGGAGGAGTTAGATCTGCAGCCCGGTTCGTTCCTTAGGATTATCCCGTTGTGGAAATCTTAAGAAGAGTGATTATCTCGCTTCGCCGAGATAAGAGCTACGGTTTCTCGATCCCTTCGCGGATAGACGAAACTCTGTCCAAATATTGATTGTTCGGTGGTCCACGGACTAACGTGTCCCCGTCACAGGCCGAGATCCCACGCAAGTAGTGGGCGATAAACACTCGTTGCGTTTGTTTGAAGAGAATTGTAACTTTTTTGTTTTCATTGTGTAAAAGTCTTATAAAAAGACTGATTTTTGTATTCGTTGTAAACGTCTAAAGTTTGTAATGAATCCCGCAATGAAACAATTAATTTTCACCGCAAACAGACACCAGAATATAAGTCTGGAGAATTTTATCCCGAAGCCTAAGAAGGGTTAGGTCAGCGCCTAACACGCGTTGCCGGATAGTCTATTCCTGTAAAAAATGACCAACTCTATATATTCAAACTTGTAGCACTAAGTCTAAGGGAGTTCATTCCGTTAGCACAACGTTACATATGAAAGGGACTTAGATAATTCATATGCTAGCCCGACCCAAACGGTAGTCGATAAAGGCTCATCAAACCCGTTGATGGCTGAGGGTTTGACAAAAATTCCTAGAGTCAGCGTCTAACACGCGTTGTCAGGTAGTCTATTCTCATAAAAAACGACCGAATCTACATATTCAAACTTGTAGCACTAAGTCTAAGGGAGTTCATTCCGTTAGCACAACGTTAAATATGAAACGGACTTAGATAATTCATATGCTAGCCCGATCTAAATGGTAGTCGGTAAAGGCTCATCAAACCCGTTGACGGTTGAGGATCTACCGAAAATTCCTAAAGTCTACGCCTGACACGCATTGCCGAGTGATTCGTCCCCGTAAAAATGATCAAGTCTACGTATTCAATATCATAGTATTCAAAGGGTTAACTCTTTTACCATAATGTTACATGTGAAATGAACGTAGATAATTCACATGCTAGCCCGACCCAAACGATAGTCGGTAAAGGCTGATCAGACTCAAAGAAGGCTAAGGATTTGCTAAGAATCATATAAGTATTACTATTGATTATGCTAAGCAGAATGAAAAAAAATCATAATGAAAGTATACTGAACAAAAAACATATCTTCATTAACGAAATCAAGCGTTCAGATACAACAAATTGCGGTCACTCTATATCAAGCTTATGATTAAGGATTTGTTGCTCTAAGTTAGATAATTCTTCGACATAGGTCCGCTCAAGCTCACATTACAGTTCCGCCTTGAAGGATTCTTCAGAGATAGATAAAATTCTGGCAGCTTCCTCCTCCATTTTGGCTAATCTCTCTTCTGAGAGCGTTACCTTGCTGGATATCACAAGCCTGCCATGCTCTTCCCCGGCCCTGGTCACCTCCAAAATAGCCCTTCGCTCTTCCGCCTCCGCAAGCTTTTGCTTAAGCTCCGCTATCTCAGTGTTGGTAGAAGATATGGAAGAATCGAGCTTGTGTATATGGGCCAATCTCTTAGAAAGAACCTCCTTCACCTGGCCCACCCGTTTTCTCTGTGCCTGAATCCCGAGCTCAGCAGATGCTCGAGCTTCACACCGGGATTGTAGACGGGTCTCCATCTGAGCAGCAACATAACCAAGAGCACCAACGGATCGGAACGTTTGTAGCTTTTTAAATTCATGCTCTAGCCACTTCAGGTCATCGATCAAGGCATCTGCAATTTTTGGCAAGCCAGCACCGAGGATATTTTGTGCTCAAGGAAAGGTAAGAACTGATTGAAAGGGAGTTCTTTCTGTAGAAGTTTGTCGATCAATGACCCCGCAAAATTAAAAAGTGACTGACCTCCAAATAGAGGATGAGCTTCTCTGGATCATCATCCGACAATAATGCCTTAACCGTGTCCCGGAGTTGAGGCGACAATCCTATAAAAAGAAAAGAGATAAATATTCCAAAGTATAAAACAATTCTAAGTCAAGACATAGTGCGAAATTTACCAACACCTGCGGAGCTTTCTTCAGCTAAACGATTCACGCTCGGTTCCGTTTGTCCGACTTCATGAGTCCCAGGAAGCACAGTGGTCGTAGCTGCCGTTGAAGCACCAACTTCTTTGGTTGGTCTCACGGTTTGTTCAGTTAGGTCCCCCTAATAGTCCCAACACTTGCTGTAGTCGGCATCCCGAAAGAATTGGGAGTTGCGTCTCAAGAGCTGATGACTAGGCCTCGATGACAATCCTTGCCAACAGTAAGAAATTGAGACCACCATATTCATCAAACCCTCCAATAAGAGTAGTTTATCAGTCTTAGCGACTGGTCCTATGATTGGAACTCTCTGTTGAATATCATATCTCCATGATAGTGTTTTGATGATAATAATTTATACAGTATGTGCACTAACTTTAATATGCAGATTTCAATATCAGAATATGTACAAGTGCAAGTTGATTTCAAGGCATTTTTGAAGTGAAGAAGATGAAGAAAAAATGAGATAATGTATTTTACATTTTCTTTACTTAGAATAAATGTACAAGCCTTGATCATACACATGCACACACACAAAATATTAGAACACACTAACACAGGCTTAGTGTGTTGGTTAACTATAGAAATCCCCTATGTTAACCATTAGAATTATAAGTTAAAACTTGATTATAAAAACTTTTTATAGCAGAATTTTTACTCTTAGTAGTCGACTAATTAGAATAGTAGTCGACTACTCATGTATAAAACTCAAATACATGTTTCTGTTATTTTACAGTATAGTCGACTACAATAGATTATAGTCGACTACTCAGGTGTTAGACAGAAACATAAGTTTCTGTTATTTTACAGTATAGTCGACTAATCATCATTATAGTCGACTAATCATCATTATAGTCGACTACTGAACTCAAATTTTGTTTTATCAGTTTCTGTCAAATTACAGCGTAGTCGACTAATGAGCATTGTAGTCGACTACTGAGAAATATTCTGAATATACAGAGTCTGTTTGAACTTAGTGTAGTCGACTAATGTCAATAGTAGTCGACTACAGATACAGTTTTTCCAGATTTCAAAGTTTGAATTTATGACTGTTTATAGCCGTTTTTAAACGTTTTTAAAGTTCAAAAATTTATCTTTTCAAGGGCTATAAATAGGTTATTTGTTTAGAAAAATTACAGAGATATACATACCCATAAGCTTTGATCTTTGTGTAATTTTTCAAGTAAAAAATATTCAGATTTTGTGAAAAAGAGATGTTTCTGAAATTACCTTTAAACATTCATCAAATACTCATCATTTAGGCAATTTACAGAGGTTAAAAGAATCCTAAGCCATCGCTGCACTTCACTACACATTCAAGGCTTATAGGATTAATTGTTTTCTTGCTTCAAAAGGATTTCTCTCGGATTTGAGAGGGTTAATCTCTTGGTGTAGAGATTGGTGTTCAAATTAACAAGGTGTTTGTCAATTAGTGTTGTAATTTGTAGGGACTTGCAAATTGGTCAGGTTTGCGTTTGATTTTGTAAGTTTATTCAAAATCATAGTGGAAACTCTCAAGCGAGATTTGCTTGGGAACTGGATGTACACCGGATTGGTGGAACCAGTATAAATCCTTGTGTTTGTGATTGTGATTTTTTGAGATTGCCATTTTTCTTTGCAATTTATAATATACTTTGCATAAATTTTAAAAGAACACTATTCACCCCCCTCTAGTGTTCAAGTGTATCTATTTCAGATCCTACACTCTCCTATAGTTAAATGGAAACTGACAAATGAATATGTAACATGGGAATAAAAATCATACCGGTAGGCGAATTAACTGTGTTCATCAGTTCGACAGCCTCACGCTGGGCTTGTTCAGATAACATATCTTCAAAAAGCTTGTAGTCAGAGTCTGAAGAGATGGGAAGCGGATCGGGTGAGGGTACACCTGTTTCTCCGAGGGCCGCATCACGGAAGGCTCCCTCCTCACCTAAATCCCCTACTGAAACACCTACAGAGAATCAAAGTGTTAAAGTAGAAAGAGGAAAAGCCGAGAATGCGCAATAAGAGGAAGTCAAATTCACCTTCGGTAGTTGCACCGAGTTCTACAGCTTTATTACTCAGGGCCGCTTATTGTAATTTTTCTAAGGGGTAAGAAGCATAGAAATGATTAGCGGAGACATAAATTCCGAATCGTTCAGCTCCCGCCAAATAAAAGACCTATCACCGATGTTAGATGTACCTGGATCTCCAACCCTTTCACCTGTATCAGGTCCGGCACCGGAGTCCACAACACCTTCAACATTTGTACCTGCTTCAGCACCTACAGGTTCCTTAGCCATAACCTCATCCATTGGTCGGCAAAAGTCAGATCTTTCGAAGTCATCAAATATGGGAGAAAGAGGATCATATTCCTCTTCCCCTTCTTCACGACCTCCTGAGACACAGTAATGAAATAAGTCTAGGAATTAATAAATGGAACAATCAAAGGATCACAAAGAGTTAAAACATTACCCTTTCTATCGATGGGAATGTAAGTGCTAGGCCTCGTTCCCGAAGTCGAGAGTCCATCACGTCGTTTGGAAGCTAACTTTTTATGCTTAGCAGGGGGAGCCTCCTCCGGATCAGTGACTCACCCATGAGTAAATTTTGAACGTGACTCTAGCCCTGAAGTGACTTGAGTTGTAGGCTGAGATCTTGTCCGGCGTATAAGTTGGGGCTCTTCTTCCTCCTCCTCCTCGAAAGCCGCACCTGGGAGTTCAACCGACATCTTGTTAGGATAAGTGAATAAAACTTACATCTTTAGATTCTTCGGAGCCGACAAATGTTTAGATAATTTCGAGTGGCGAGCTCGATCAGCTATTGCTAACTCAATTAATTCTAAGGAGAGAGGATCCGACAGACCTATTCTCAGCTCTTCTTTGTCGTCGCTGACTCTGGCCTCTTGGCCACTCGTAATATAAGTTTTCGAGATCTCAAAATCAGGAGGAAAGATAGCTTCCTTCTGCCCCTCCTGGCCGGAAGGACTCGATCGTTCTTTTCCTCTTCTTTTTTGAAACTTATCCTCGTGCACCATCCGAGTGGAAATCCAAGATGCTTCTTCGGATGCTAACTCTGCGATTAGTTGCACGGGCACAGACTCGTTTGCCGTCAAAAGCTACCGACATTGTAGGAAAGTCAGCTCTAACTTGCGCTCAACACCGAGGAGTTTGAACTTAGCACCAGTGCAGCCAGTTATACTCAACAGCCATGCTCTGGCCCCATCTATCAATCCACCATGAGTCTGGAGCTATCGATTCTGGTTCCTGATATAAATCTGATCATAGCCGAATTGGTGCGTGAACCGACACGGCAAGTATAGCTCTATATAGCAACAATTCTACACCCGGAAGATCAAGTAGCCCGGCCTAATATTGATCAACCAATCGAAGCAACTAGAATCAAGGGAAGTCTGACCCGTACTTGGCGCCTCCGTATCGACCAGTGAATCGCTATATTGACCCAAAAATCGTAGGAAGCAAGTAGGAAAGACCCAGCACTTCTGGTTTTGAAGTTACATCTTAATCTCCGCGAACCCTCGTCCTTTCCATTTACAACTTCCTATTAATTGGAGAAAAGGAACGGATGAGTCTGTAGAAATTAGGGACGACATCATATCCGAATAGTGGAGGATGAGCCAAGCCATCAAGTAGGTGTAGGGAAGCTCCACCGTGATATGAGGGATTTGAGCTGATAGTTTACCCTCCCCTTGAGTGAACACCTTCACAATATGACGAAGCCCTCTATGAATATCCATAGTCATTGCTGGAAGAAGACATATTTTTTGGATGAGCAAGTAGAACTGTAGGATAAAGAACTTCTAGAGGCAACACATCAGTAGATTGGTATGGCATCACGCACTTCTTTAACCAAATGGCGATGTAGCCGGCAAGCAATGTGATGGGTTGGATCGGTTTCACCGCTTGCTACAAAAATGTTTGGAACTTGGTTCCAGTGGCAAAATCATCTTCAACGCTAACTATAGTGTAAGACTGGGTGTTGGACTTTCCGATTAGCTCGTTAACTTTGGAGGGGGTCAGCGACGTTAACTCATGTATCGCTTCACCCGAGATGCCATCTATGTTCTTTAACAGATAATCTGCAAATTTCTTCAAACTGATCTGTGGCCACGGCTTCTTTGATAATGGGTCGGCACCCGCCAAAGCTATGTGGTAGTGGCAAGTGAGATCCCATAGAGTATAGTAACGGTTGGGCATTCGCAACCTTAACTGCTACAGCTCCCGATTAGAAGGGAAATATTCTTGATAGATCATATTGCCCATCGGAAGAACGGAGACCTTGTGCATCTCATGCAGCGCCAAACCCAACTCACTATACTTGGTCAAAAATGTGTTAGTGTCTGGGTTGTAAAGCTCTAACAGTGCCAGGAAGTGTGGATCGCTGATTGGTAGCCCATAAGTGGTGGTGCACATAGCTGTGTATAAACTACTAGCCCTCAACTCCTCATCGAACCGATTTAAGATATAGTTGCTCAAATGAGCCCACCAAAGCTTATCTGATGAATGCACCCAACCAAACATCGCTGACCTATTGCTGGTAGTTCTTGACCTAAACTCGCGAGTCAATTCCTTAAAGTGTTGAAAATGATAAAGACCTCACATCTGGGGGGATCATTCAATCCCAGGACCCCCGGATGTACCCATGTTATCCGATTACGATCACTTGATCTGGGAATCATCTTATGGGTAATGTAGCTATAATAAACACAGTCGTTCTCCTCTGTTAACCCCCAGGACATTTCCCATGGGACGACCTGGCACAGTAGCTCGGTAAGCGAACGGTGATGAGGAATCAAAGGGAGGTATAAGTAACCCTTGTCATCATGATACAGCCATTGTTCGGCTTTAAGAGACGCAGTAGCTGGATCTTCTACGGAGTCATCGAACAAATAGTCCGGTCTCCTCAATGGATGTGTAGAGCTTGGGTCTTTTACTAGAGGTGCGTTCGTAATAAGCTACCTTAAAGTGTGACGCTCTCCCTTCCGTATTAGCAGCGAGAGCTCTTCCGATGCACCCGGAGCAAATTAGGTAGCTACCGGTATAGGAATTGGCTCATCGGTACAGGAATAAGCCTCACTACAATGACCTTCCGCCGCATGAGTATTAAATGCCTTCGAGGGAAACTCAACTAAGGTAAACAATATGTGATCATTAGATACAATCATAAATACCTATGTCAAGGTAGTATAAGCGTTGAACTCATCTCACGAGCTGTGAAATAGAGTCACGATCTTATTAACTAGGTGAGACGATTAAGAACTATGCCACAAAGTACGGGATATATCGTCACACGGACAACGCGATAATATATCTGCCCTTCAGAATATAACACAGTAGGAAATCGCCCCAAGTTAATTCAGACATGCATTGACCAAGCAAAACATGTCTCGTGAAGCGTCCACTCCCACGAAGGAGAGTGGCGGCTCTTCCCAATTGCCTCACCAAGGAGAACAAAGCGAGGATGCAATATGCAACATGATATATTAATATTGAGTTCATGAATAAAAAGAGACAATGAAGTTATACATGTGAAACTAAACGGCGCCGGCTCAGGCGACTGAGTCGCCGAGCGACCTTGAGTGACGTGGGATCTCTTAGGCGACATATCTGTTAAAAGAGTTAACAATTCAATTACGTCAGAGGTTAAGAAGTAGCAAACTAGTACAAAGGGAAAACTGCGCTATTCTACGAAATAGGATTTATCGGTTAAAAATCTGATTAAACCTACATAGTGGTCCTGATGCAGATTTAGTTTCAACCCATGATAACTCAAATCAAGCCAAATATCTCAGGGTTTTGGTTCAAAACATGAACGTGGCTAAATAAGAAAACAACAACGTGCCTACAAATTAGAATATCGTGTGCACTGAAAGCCCAATAGGACAGTTTATCATGCAGGGTTCCGGATTAAAATTACGTAATGGTTCGTGACGAAAACTAAAGGTTACACATGCAAAATGAGAGGGTAACGGGCAAGCCAGATCATTTCTCAGGCTCAAGAACAAGGCATTTGTACAGAGTTAAGGAAAATACCTCAAGTACACCTAACCAAGTCAAACATGGGAATTTAGGTGGATTACAAACCTAAGTTTGGCTAAATTCGTGTATGTAAGGGGATAGGGTCTAATATCCAATCACAAGGTCTCAAACTTCCACTCAAAGCTGAAAATCAGAATGCAAGAAAATGGATCAAAGGTAAAAAATCGTGTACCCAAACCAAAGTCAAATCTTCGACAATCACCCAAAGTTAAACAAAAGGAGTGAAATAAAGAGTTCGATCATCATTCAAATCCTCTCACACAATCAAGAACAGGTCATGGTTCAAGATTTCCCCAAAAAAGAAAACAGTCTAGGGTTTCATTCCTTCACAAAATCGAAACATGAACGAAGCTAACCCTAAATGAAGTTAATGTTAGGGAGAGCGATGAAATTACCTAAAAGTCTGAAGGGGAGAATATTGCAAGCCGAACCCATAGCAAGCCTCGAGCTTGAGACTTAAACAAAAATCCTAACGCCCAAAATTGAATCCGCTGGGATCAAAGGGATTCGAAGACAAGATTCAAAGAGACAAAGGGTAAGGAGGATTTGGAAACAGTTTGAAATGAGTTCTTGAGGAAACGGCTCGGAAGAAATTTGAAACGACAAAGAAGAGAAGGAAGAAAAGATCGAGCTTTTAAAAGAGCCCTAAACTAAACCAAACCCAGTTAGAACCGCCCGAACCAAGCCAAGCCAAACTGAACCAAATCAAGAAGTCAATCAAAATATTCCCGTACTGACTCGCACCCATGCGAGTCACCAAATGGTGACTCGCACCAATGCGAGTCACCAAGTGGTGACTCGCACGGGTGACAGGCTGTTTGGCTAATTTACGAGTATTTTGACCCATTTTTGGGTATTTTTGATGTATACGGGACCCGTATTCATACTCTGATGTGTATATGAGTCTAAACTATTGCCTATCTTTGTCGGGAAGTTTTGGAGAATATTATTCAGAATATTCTTAAGGATAACCCGACAAAACTCCCATGAGTATACGAGTATAAACTGGTCCTCCTAACTCCTACGCCTTAAGAGTTTAAACTGTATAGACTCCAGTTAACGTACAAGTATAAAGTGTGTTAACACCGGTCAACACGTCGATAACTTCACCAAAATAAAGCTAAGAGAAATTACATTGTTCAACTACATTCAGATATGAATTCCTGACAAAGATGATCAGTTCAAAGTCAACTTGATGGCACGAGCTGAATTCAGAAAATTACACACCAGTCTTAGTTCAAGATTTCAACAGCAATCAGACGATAAACATAGCACCGAAAAAACTTCATCTATTCGACAAAATACTGAATAGATTGAAGACCAAAGAAGCTGAGAGCTAAAACCAATTACAAGTCCTATAATACCGACTGAAGATTGGGCCTATCATATCCAAAGTATTCCAGACTCTTCTATAAAAGAAACGAGACTGAAACACTTTGGACGGGGTATCTATAGGCGTCAAAAATTACCTATGAGTTCCCACATGTAGCTCAAGACAAAGAGAACATAATGAGCATCATCATCCGAGTCAAAGAAGATTATCTGACGTCGATAAGATGCATGAAGCAAATCGGTAAAATGCATAAGTCAACAAAGTGATGAAACACGTGTAAAAGGGGAAAACAAGCAAACTGAAGGAGATGCAAATAGCCAAAAGGGTCAAAAAGACACAATAACAGGCCAGGAGACTCGTACGCATGCGAGTCACCAAATGGTGGCTCGCACGCATGCAAGCCACCAAATGGTGACTCGCACCTACGCGAGTCACCAAATGATGACTAGCGCCTATGCGAGTCACCAAATGATAACTCACACAGCTTCGAGCAACCACGACTATTTTGGCTTCCCAAACCTCGCAAAATGCAAATTTCAATGTTTTTAAGTATTCTTTCTTTCTAGGACCTCCCCAACTATTCTGAAGCTATCCTTATGTGCGCTTGAGCGGTTATCAACTGAAGAAGACATCGGAGTTCCTATCTTATCAGAAAACACGGTGACGAAAGCCTATAAATAGAAGCTCAGGGTCTTCATTGGAGAGGATCTAAAATCTGAGGGGGAGGTGCTATTGAATTGAACAGTGAACCACAAATTTCAGAGGAGAATCAACGAATCGTGGCGAACTTTTTCATAAAGAAAAAACCCTTTGAAAGATTTGAGATTCTCTCCCCCTCCTTCCTCCGGATTAAATCTTGTTTTAATCTCGTGAAGAGCCACAATCTCGCTTGGTCGTGATTGTCGCTGGCGTAATTGTTTCCTTCGTGAAACAAGAGCGTAGTTATACTATCAACCGGATTTGATCTGCGGTGGTCCATAGACTAACGCGTCCCCGGCACAGGCAAAGATCCCACACAAAGCAACAGGAGATAAACTACTGCTACGTTTTGTTTTATAAAGTTATAACCTTTACTTTTCTCATTGTAAGAAGATGTTATAAAAAGATCAACTCTAACTTGTAATCAATAAACGGTGTAACAGGTTTGACAATAATGAAAATGACAACTTTTGACGAAAACAATGAGACTCAACAAATAGCCGAGCCTCTTCTTAAAGCATCGAAGCTTGCCCAGAAACGATGAACCATGAGGTTCATTCCAAAGCATTGAAGCTAACCAAGAGATCAAGTTCGTCTGGCGAACCAAACTCATGATAATCAAAAGAGTTTAAAGTATTCCAGACCCATGCAACTTGATTCGGGTCTGAAAATTTTGAAGGGGTCTTGTAAGTGCTAAAAATGCCAGGAAGCGAACGATGGTCTAACCTAACGTCAAAATATGATGAGGCTCATCACATGATAAACCTCGTCTCAGCCAGCAAAGCTCATCATTAAAGAGGAAGTTCGTTAGTGAAGACAAAACTCATTAGTGAAGAAGAAGTCGTCATTGAAGACTAAGTTCATCAGAAGAAGTCCATAAGGCTCATCGTACAATGGGACTTAACCATCAAAGATGAAGCTCGTCAATGAAGATGAAGCTTTTTCAAAAGACAAAGCTCGCCACATCACAAAGTTCGCTTTGACAGACAAACCTCACTGTGCATCAATGCTCATCTTATCAAACGAACATTGCCACATAGCGAGACTCATCATACCAAATGAAGTTTGACGATAATGGTCTTGAAGACCCAGTCAGCCTACATGGGCTAAATTTGGGGAGTCAATTACGCTCTGATCACATAACTGACATTCTAAATGCCTATAAATAGCCACAAGTAGCTACGAAAAGGCCATCATGATGCACGCGCAAAGAAAGAATAGAGAGCTAACACTCACATTCTAAGAAGCTCTTCAGAGACTCGAATCTCGGTTCTTAGGATCAAAGGCCATCAATATCCATCAACATCCACCATCAGTGGCTTAAGCACTTGTTAAGAGGCTAATTTCTCTTTGAATCCAAGTGATCTTGTTCTGATCGTCAACGGGAACCAAGCTCGACTTAGGTATTGAGTGAGGCATCCTTTCGCCACCAAGAGCCCACTTAAAAAGGAGAAGTCGAACCAATCTTCTCCTCTTATGTAATCAATTAAGAGTGATTGTAAAAAATTGACTCTTACCAGGCTATAGAGTCTTTTCCCAAAGCTAATACAGTTAAAGGAATCAATCAATCATTTTTTAGACCCTACAGATCCAATTGTAATTTATCATTGATATCCTTAAGAAACACATTCTCTTTAGAATTGATATCAAATTTAGATGCTAGCAAATCAAGATTCGATCTTAATTCTACATGCTTGCTTTCCAAACTCATGAATTATGATGCAATTTGTTATAAGCATTCATTAATCTTTCATAAGCACATGCAAGTTCATCTATAGATAGTTCACTTTTGGATTCGGATTCGCGTACCTCACTAGGGCAATCGCCTAGTGGCCATGTGCATGAATATTCTCCAATGATCTCAACAAAAGCACTTGAAGTGGAACCCATCAAAATGTGTTGGATTTCATCCAAGTTACTGTAATGTGCTTCTATATATTTCCTTAATATATAAACACTATCAAAAGAAGCAAGTTTATTAGAAATAGATGGATCAAAAGCTTTAAGCAAAAGTTCTAACAACAACTTGTTCAAAGTAGACATCCTCTTATCATCTTTGCTCCAATTGGATTTTTCCAACGTGGCCACAACATAAGCACAATCAATTACTTCCCATAAATCGATATGTATAGATTTAACAAATAGTTTAAATCTAAAAATCCATTGAGTGTAAGAAAAAGCATTGAATGAAGGAGCAATACCCATAGCATAGCCTAAATTAGGTGCATAGTGCATATCCATGATGATGATGCAAGTAAGAAAGAAAAACTAGATTAGCAAGAATATAAAGTGAGGATCTTTGACTCTAGGTGATTAAGCCACAAATCAAGAGCACCAAGCTTTGATTCCAAATAAAATTATCTGGGGGGGGGGGGGGGCCGAATAGGGTAATTGCTAGTCTAATCTGAATTTGATGCCAAATTAAAACTTATAATACAATATCCTAGTAATATGATATACAATAAGATATGCAAGGATGAGCAAGAAACAATAGGTGATATAAACAACAGTCACAAGATATAAAGAGAAATAGTGCGCCAAAACATAATAGCACAAGATATGATCACGGAGTCTGGTCAACCCTCAACCTACGTCTCCGCTCCTCATCTCAAGAAGATCTCCACTATTACTCAAAAATTTACACAAAATGGTTTTTAATGTTCACTGATAACTTTTACAACTCACATGAGTTCAATCACACAAGTCACACTTCTCTAAGTGTTGGAATACCCATGTCACCTTCCTCAAGTGTTTGGAATTACAACCTCACCCTAGGATTTACAACCAACTCACTCCTCTTAGAATTGACCTTGGTCTCTCCCAACCACTCCTCCAAGTGTCCTTATGAATTACAACGTGTTTAACAATAAGCGCGAATAAAGGATTTGTTTTGTAAGACAAATAAGAATGAAATATAAGCTCTCTCAATGAATCACTCTCACAACCCAATTATACTAAATGTGAAATACTAAAACTCAACTGGGTGTGTGTGAAAATAGTGAGTAAAATAAAATTAAATGCAAATCAAATCTAGCATTATGAGAATTAAAATATTAATTAGCTAGATGAAGAGTTTAGAAAACTTCTCCAAAACAAAGAGAGATAAAGATTTTAGGATGAACATCTCAAAAACGAAATTAAGATCCTTCTCTTTGTGAAACTCTTTTAAAAATAAACAAACACACTCCTAAAAACTTCTTTTTTTCAAATGGGACTTGAGGACTATTTATAGCCTCTCAAACAAAACAAAACAGAAACTAGCTGTTACAGAAAAAAGGACATGATCAGTCGACTAGCTGATTTTATCGATCGACGGCTCAACTAGCCACTACAGTAACAGAAACATGTTTCAGCCAACTGATACTAATGATCGGTCGATTGATCAACTAAGACAGTTATCACTCAAAAAGTTGTTTCTTCAAGGTCGACTGAAAAGCAAGGTTAGTTGACTGAAAAGACTATTCGGTCGACCGCTTCTAACAACTGGTCGACTGAGACAACTATGACTGTAAAAACATCATTCTTCCAAGTCAACTGGTCAACTATTCGGTTGACTAAAAGCTAGCATAGCAGATACTTAAAACTAAAAAGTTAAATTTCTAAATTCATTTTAAAATAGTAAAACAATTCCAATAATTGTGAAACTTGGGAAAACATTTATACATATCAAAATAAGCATGTTAGAAGAAGAATTTCTAAAATAGTACTTCTCATTTTTGAAAACTTATTATTTTGCAAAACGATAAAAATTACGAGTTTGTTGAACACTTGATTTTGATTAAACTATTTCCAACAAGTTTTGAGATACTTTTAAATCGATTAATAGACTTTAGAAAAGATGTAAAATAGTATCATTAAGTCAATAATCCGAAAACACGATATATTCCCAAATAGATGTATGGTTTGATAAATCAAAATAACGTGTATGTGTATGGTTTGAGCTTTAAGTATAAACACATAAAGTATAAAACTAAACTACTATACCCAAGCTAAAAATCTTCATTAAACTCAATCTTAGTAGTAGGGATTATGCGATAGTGTCTTGACTTGAATGATATTACGCTTCGTTCTGATTTCCTCCAACCGCAATGAATATCATTGTTAACGCTCAAGTCCATCCATCCTCCAATGTGAGGATGCTTGTCTAGCAAACATAAATACTAGAAAACAATATTAGGAATTGTTTGTTAATCATCAAAACAGATTAGACAATAGGCTCATAAACATGAGACCTAACAGGGTGGGCGTCCCACGGAGCATGTGCCTGTTGGGGAACTTGGTCAATGTTAAGTTAATAAAAAAGGACCCCTACTACTTCCTCCACACTAAGGGCTGTAAGTTTGTTTTCGATGCTCTGGAGTCCAACAGGGACTGGAAGGAGAGCTTTATGTGGGTATTTGGGCCTGACAGCGTCCTATCCTCCCCCAACTAGCTTGAGATAAACAAAGAGGTGCTGAGGCTGTACGTCCTCACGGCCGAGGAGTGGTGGCAAATGGAGAAGATCCGAGCCTACGTCGAGTCTTGATAGAGAGGAAATCTCTTTGAGAAGGTGTCTCTTTCGATGGCTGGCTGGCGTATCGATGGTCCCCCAACTGAGGCCCATAAGGTGCGGGCGAGCTTGCTAGCCCTCCCCCTAGAGAAAAGTCCTACGAGGAATTTGAGGGGGAAGGAATCGGGCTCGTCCATAAGGCCTCAAAATAGGTTGAGGGGAAATCTCATCCCCGAGGAGGTAGGCGGCCTGAGGTCGCGAGTGGCCGAGATAACTTCCCAGCTAGCGGGGTAGAGGGTGAAGGTCAAGAAGGAGAAATCTCTCTCCAAGAAGAGGAAGTGGAATACAGACCAAGGTCCCAGTCAGTCAGCTGAGCCGATCTAGATCAACTCGACTAAAGGTCAGCAGTCGGTCGTCTTTTTTGTCTAGCTGGCTGAGGTCATGGTCGTCGATGATGCTTCCCCTCCTATGCAAGGGAGGTCACCCCGGCCATCCCACTGATTAGAGCTAGGGTGTCGACCGCAGAGGTAGTTGGCTTGAGCCTGGGGCCTGAACTACCACGTAGGCCCGTCAAGGAGTCTATTAGGAGTTTGCGGGTTGCTGAAGAAAAAATAGCTCCACTTCTAAGCTTCTAAGTGGTGAGGCGGGTGAGGGTGAAGAGGACACCATCTACTAGCCCTTCAGCCATTGGATCTAGGAGCTTGACCCCTAATTTTGTTAAAGTCCAAGGGCATGCTGATTAGAGCACCGTCGTGCCCCTGTTCACCTAAGAGGAAATTCCCCAAGAGCGACTAGTTTGTCACGGATGTGCCTCTTGACAGAGAGAGCTCGATTTTGGGGTTGACAACTGCCCAAATCCGAGCTGTCCATCCTACCAAAGGACATGGGGTTTTTGCAAGAGATGCCTAGTGTCGGCTTGCACTTGGGTCTAAAGAGCTACCTGGTTTGGGGGGCATTGGTGGAGGCAGAGCTATTTAACCGGCTCGCCTACCTGTACAACTCTCATACTAAGTTTCAGGCATTCCTTGTTTGTGGAGAAAATTGTTTTCATTGACGAGTTCATTACAACTTCAAACATTTACAATAAACTCAAAGAAATAGTCTTTTTATAATACTTTCAACAAAATTACAACTTTCTTTCAAACAAACGTAACGGATGTTTTTCTTCCGCTGCTTGTATGGGATCTTAGCCTGTGATGGGGACATTGATATCCGTGGACCACCAAATGATCAGATCGATCTGGAGCTTCGTTAATTCGTGAAGGAATCAAGAAATCGAAGTAATTATCTTGGTAACAGCGAGATAACCACTCTTCTCGAGATCACCATAATGGGGTAATCACAAGGAAAAGAACCGGGAACTACAAATCTGATGAACTCTTTTTCTTCATGCTAAAGAACTCGATCTGATCTCCTTCTCTCTTCTAAAATCTGTGCTCCTTTAGTCTTCAATTCAACAGGGCTTCGTCGACGCTTGAGAATTCCAGATCTGTGCAAATGAAGGCTCTCGGGCTGTATTTATTGGATTCGGGACCTTTGTTTTTGGATAAGAATGATCGATTCAATCTTATCTTCAGTTATAACCACTTTATCACGTTCTTGGTTAACATTGGGTCAATTGGAATAAATCCAGGCGGTTAACGATCGAAAAACAGCTCAAAAATAGCGAAAACTGATTTTTGGGGTCTAGGACACCCGTGGTGTCTTGGCCAAGCCGAGACACCAATGGTGTCTCGCTGATACGAGTATATCTTCTCTTCGGAACTTAGCGATCCTCATGGGAGCTTGAGGATAGATGATTCTTATGGTAACTTAAGAATAGAGGTGTAAAACAATACAGTGGAACGCAGGTTGAAGCGTGGAACGAGAAGATGAATCAAAGAATCGAAGTATTCAGTTATTAGCCCGTGAGTTGACTCAAACATGTACTTGAGTCAACTCATCAGGTTGATTCGACTCATGCCTATCATAAGTCAACTCATGAAACCCTGCCATTTGTCACAAGTCTTTGCCGAGTCGACTCATCTCAGGCATGAGTCGACTCATTGGTGGTTTTTGTGTTTTGTCTAGTTTCTGACGAGGCGACTCATCTCAGTCATGAGTCGACTCATCGAAGGTTTCCTGGTTCGTTTGAGTTTCTGTTTGCATGAATTCCTGTTAGGTTTGGGCTTGATTATTTATCACTTTGCCATCCACGTTGTTAGACATATAGAAGAGATTGTTAGAGATGTAGATATAAGGAGATTAGGTCTAAGAGAGATCAATTTTGATCTAGAGAAGAATCAGTTATAATTAAAGAGAGATTCTAATCAAGAGAGATTAGGGTTTAGAGAGAATTGAGAGTTTGTTCTCGATTCTAGTGAGATTGTGAGAGAGGGATTGTAATCTTTTCATACTCATAATCTAGATAGGGTATTTTTATTCGCCATATACTGAATTATTCTTGTGTTTCTGTCATCCTCTTCTCAACCCACCTTTGATAATTCTGCGATCGAATGTGCTCGCACGGCGACTCGTATCAAGTTCGTAGCCGAGAAATCAGATCCTGTGAAGGGGGTAACCTGTGTATAACCTGTGTATTGTCCTTACTCGATCGAAATACAAGAAGCTAGACGAGATCCTTATTTCATTGGAAGGAGTCCAGAAATTAAGGAAGGAGAAGATAAATGAAGGGGATAATTCAGCAAGACTTGATGCAATAGAGAAGCAGATCGAGACGATCGGTTCTACACTCAATCAGCGAGTAGGTCTTATCAATGGAAAGGACAAATAAGAGGAATCTTCTTTGAAGGGTAAGAAGAAGCTCGAAGAGTCCGATGGAGAGGGCAAGAAAACTGGTTCTGATGAGGAGGCCGAGATTGATAAGACTGCTCCACATCAAGGGGGTAAGAATTACTACAAAAACTTGAAAATTGATTTCAATGTAGAGATTCTTGTTTATGATGGGAGTGTCAATATGGAGAAGCTCGATGATTGGATCGAGCGTATGAAGATGTATTTCACTCTTTATGGATATTCATCCTAGGTGAAGCTTGTGTTCGCAACTTTAAAGCTTTCGGGGCATGCGTTGACATGGTGGAAATCCTACTACAAGTAGGAGAAGAAGACGGTATCGTGGAACAAGTTTAAAGAGCTACTAAGAAAGTAATTCTATCCAGTGGGGTTCCTTGAGGAACGTTGGTACAAGTGGTACGGCTTGCGCCAAAGATTCAATCAGATAGTTCAAGAGTACACGACGGAGTTCCAGCAGTAAGCGATGGTTCTAAACGTCATGAAGGACAAATACTCTATCTTCATGAAGTAAATGGTGGGTCTGAACGAATACATCCGGAAGGAGATGAAGCTATTCACGGTCAAGTCTATTACAGAGACAAGCGTGAAAGCTATTGCCATTGAGGGCAAGCAAAAGAATAACAACGAGGTAAAAGGAGATGCAAAACAGACGAGGAGTGAGTCTAGTCATTCCAAGCATAAGAAGGAGAAGAAAGATGATCCAGGGAGAGCAGAACTGATTTGTAGTCACTGCGAGAAGACAAGACATATCCCTGATCAATGCTGGGAGAAGTATCCTCATCTGAAGCCAAAGGGGTTGAAGAAGAAAGAGGAGAAAAAGGCATACGTGATAGCACAAGGTCCAAAGAAAGTTCCTGTGATGACAGAACCCAACAGTAGTCTCAATCTTATGGTACGGAACCAGGTCACGAAAGAAGACGAAGACCCCCGAGAGTAGCTCTTTGTGCTAAAGTTACAAGTGAAGACCAGTTTGGTTGATGCCATTATTGATCCAGGCAGCGAAAAAAATTTGATATCAGAGGCCTTGGTTAAGAAGCTGAGTTTGAAGATAGTCAAGCATCCAAAATCCTATCCATTGGGGTGGATTAAGAAGGAGACGGGACTAAGTGTAGTTGATCAATGCACTGTCAGATTTGCGCTCCATAAGTCATATATTAATGAGGTCACGTGCAACATCGTTCCATTGGATGTTTATCAGGTTATATTAGGCAATCTGTACTTATGGGATAGATATGCGATCTACAAAAGACAGGCTCAGAAGTACACATTCACCAAGGTTAGTGAAAAGTTCATATTTTGTTCGACGTCTCTTCCGAGGGAGGCAAACTTAGCGATGGTGACGCGAGCGAATAGGCTAGTGAATGCAAGAAAGAAGTTTGTCTCGCTATGCATTAGACTCCATGACAAGCCATCGAAAAGGAGTTGCATGTTGGAGCAAAAGACCACTACGATGAGGCGAGGAACGAAGGAGTCGTTTTTAGTTGTACGTCGATATCAGGTTCCTAGCAAAGCCATTTGGTATAGAAAGAATGGAGGAGCTCACGAGATTCCTTAGCTGAAGTTCTAACTTGAATGAGACTTCAAGTTCCTAAAGGAGGAACCTATGATACGGGTGTATCTTCTCTTTGGAACATAACGATCCTCATGGGAGCTTAAGGATAGATGATTCTCATGGTAACTTGAGAATAGAGGTGTAAAACAACACAGTGGAACGTAGGTTAAAGCATGGAATGAGACAGCGAATCAAAGAATTGAAGTATCCAGTTTTTAGCCCGTGAGTCAACTCAAACATGTACATGAGTCGACTCATGCTTGTCATAAGTCAACTCACGAAACCTAGCCGTTTGTCACAAGTCTCTGCCGAGTCGACTCATCTTAGGCATGAGTCGACTCATTGCTTATTTTTGTGTTTTGTCTAGTTTCAGACTAGTTGACTTATCTCAGTCATGAGTCGACTCATCGAAGTTTTCTTGGTTCGTTTGGGTTTCTGTTTGCACGAATTCCTGTTAGGGTTTGGGCTTAGTTATTTACCACATTACCATCCAAGTTGTTACACCTATAGAAGAGGTTGTTAGAGATGTAGATCTAATGAGATTAGGTCTAAGAGAGATCGATCAGTTTTGATCAAGAGAAGAATCAGATGTAGTAAAAGAGAGATTCTAATCAAGAGAGATTAGGGTTTAGAGAGAATTGAGAGTTTATTCTTGATTCTAGTGAGATTGTGAGAAAGGGATTATAATCTTTTCATACTCATAATCTAGAGAGGGTATTTTTCTTTACCATATACTGAATTATTCTTGTATTTTTGTCGTCCTCTTCTCAACCCACCTTTGATAATTCCGCAATCGAAGGTGCTCGCACGACAACTCGTATCACTCGACCTTAGTCGAGACACCTAGGATGTCTCGGGCAAGGTCGAGACACCTCTGGTGTCTTGACTTTGGCCGAGACACCTCTGGTGTCTTGGTCTCGGCCAAGACACTTGCGGTGTCTCGGTCTCGGCCAAGACACTTGCGGTGTCTCCGCTAAAGTCCGGGGCACTGTTTTGCGCGTCCTATCCGTTTTCGCTATATTTTCATCATCCGAATTTGGAATTGTGCGATTCAAGATGTGTTAGAAAGTCAATGAGGAGGTCTACAAGATCTCATGGTTAAATCGTATATCGAGTATACAGGACATGAGAGGTGTTTCGTCTTCCGTAAGTGACGCGTAGCTCCCGATCAGTTCGTGCTTTTGTTATTCTAAAGTTTTGTTGCTTCACATGGTTCGTCGACTCCATGCACTTGTTGATGTCAAATGAGCTCTCTGACTCGGAGGATAGCGATGATCATTATCTTCTCTCTAACTCGTACCGCGTACGAGGACATATAGGCAATTTTTGATACCTACTGTAGGCGTATAAAACTACTTAGAGGTCCCTTAACACAGCTCGACACGATGATTCGACAAACCAACGAACCATCGGGCGATGAATCCAAGCATGATCGTTAAACCACAATATCGAGGCTAAGTAAGACGTGACGAAGCAGATTAACAAGGCGACGAGGTTAACGAACTCGAACACCGAAGCGTATTTACTGCCAAATCAGGATCCGGACTGCCAAATCAGAGTCCAGATAAACAAATCAGAGTTTGGATAAACCAAAAAACCGGAAAACGACAAAACGGCAAACACCTGGAGGGCTCGGTCAAAACCGAGCCACTCCTAGGTTGCTCGGCCAAAGCCAAGCCACCTAGGTAGCTCACCGAGCCACTTAGGGGTGGCTCGGCCATGGTCGAGCCACCACCTGGTGGCTCGGCCAAAACCGAGCCACCAGGAGGTGGCTCGGTGGCCGAGCCACCTGGGCTAAGCCCAGATCTGAGCCCAGATCTTGTTCTAAATGCCTATAAATTGGCTTGGTGGCTGATTTTTTTGGTGGTTGGAAATTTTTAGAAGGCGAAGCTCTGCTGGATTGAGATCTAAACCTCAGAGTTTTGAAGCTTTGAAGACTTGAACTTTCAGATCTGGTTCTTGGCGATCATCCACACCAAACAAGACAGGAGTTCGAGAGAGATCAGATCTGAGATCTACACGGTTACCCTTCGGATCAAAACTTGGTTTTTGATCCCGAGATGAGTATCGATTTCGCTTGCTCGATTTCGATTACTTCAGGCGATTATTTCCTTGGTGAACTAATCCCCCCGGCTATTATTTCCTTCGCGAAATAATACCCGTCATACCATGTAGATCTGACCGGATCTAGATCGCGCGGTGGTCCACGGATTAACCCCGACGCTGGCAAAGAACCCACACAAGTAAGAGACCGCAAAACAGGATCTTGCGATTTGTTCCACAAAAAAGAAAAGTTGTAATCTTTTTATTTTTCTTTGATTTTGTTGTAACCGGATCTTATAAAAAGACCGGATCTTTTGTAACCGAAAAATAGTTGCTTAAGGAGACAATGACTTCAATGAAAATAAAAATTTTTCCCACGAACAATCTGGCGATCACAGTGGGAGCCACCAATCTCACTGCCGAGATCGTTGTGCCGCAGCCGCGGATCTCAATCCCGGTCGAGGAGGAGGTCGAGTATGAATTTGACCAACAAAAGTTCGAGGAGTATCTGTCATCCTCGTCCGGATCCACCTCCCCCCCGCAAGTCCAAGAAGTTCTCCTCCAGGAGAAAAGTCCGTTGGTATAAGGAAGTAGAGAATACCAACAAAGATCTCACCCAGTTCGATGCCGAAATTGCATCGAGTGAAGTTCCACCGACCTCCAACCAGGTCAAATCTGTTCTCGCCAATTCCTCCGCCGCTGAGGGTGTAGTGACTCTCTCAAAGAGAGCCCGCCAGAGGCGACGTCAACGCCTGGCGCGGCAATTAGCAAAGGCGATGGAGTCCACTGATGGAATCCGCTACAATGCGGATTTGAAGAACAGGAGAGGCAAACAGCCTTAACAACCAATGAATGGCAGCTCCTCCAAGCCGCCAACGAATGAATGGATCCGTGTCAAGCGGAATCGTTCGACACTGGATGAGCGCATTCGCAAGCGCCGCGCACTGTCAGCGCAGGCACGGGCTAAAGTTCAAGAAGCCCGCAGAAGATTGCAGAAGGAAGTGGCAAAAAAGCCGCCACCAACCCGCCAAGTATGGAGGCCGAAGTCTAAAGCGGCAATTCAGGCTAAGGAACAACCATTGCAGCCTTCGGCAAAAGTTCAACCTCCGGCGAACCAAACTAAATCGCCGATAATCCCCATAGCTGCTCCAGGAGATCCCGTAGGACCATCCCGAAAAAGGAGGTCAGTTTTGGAGCACCTCGGTCCACTTCCTGATGAGCGTTACAAAGCTCCAGTTCAAGAACGTTTGGGCCCAATAAAGAAGCCCTGAACGACTCAACATGCTGGGGGTCGCCGCCACTCTCAACATGACAAGGAGTTCATGGCAGCTAAGCGCACCAATTTACGCATTGAAGTCCAAGAGCCCGCCGAGAACTCACGCCCACAAAGGTACGTGTCGAGACGCGTGACTCTTGAAAGCCCAAAGAAGGTAATTCACCCTCAGAAGGAAACGTTGTCGTCTGATGATGATAGCGTTATACCTAAGAAGTCGTGCCAACACACGATAGGTTACTCCGACCTTCAAACCGACGAGTTGTACTATCGTGTTGGGGGTACGAGTAAAACCAGGAAAAGGAGTCCTCGAAAACTAGAAACTCAGTGCCCATGTTCCAAACTCATTCGGTAGTATTGTCTGAGTGCAACTGTATCAAGACAGTCCCCGAAAGAACTTCGGTTTTCGAAAGGCTTAGTACCGAAGCGCCAAAACCAAGGCCTAGGCGTTTCCGACGAAGAAGAACGGTAGTCGAAGATGGAGAATTTCCGAGGGTCACCACTAATATGACTAGCAAAGGGACATCGACACAGGATAATCCCGAGTCGATTCCGAAAGTACCCCGGCGTGTAACTCGTCTACAGTCCGGAGCCATTATACGAGCAACTTATAGTAGGGTTCAGACAATATTACCTTCAGAAGATGAAGAATCGGATGCCTGCTCTGCGGTCGCATCAGATAATACAGTATCCAGCGAAGGACAACCCCGCGAGTCACTTATGATAAGTGCGGAACAAGTGGCCAAGATGCTCGAGGAAGCCATGGCCAAACAACAGGAGAGCTTTAGGTTCGAAATGCAGATGGCCATGCAGAATATAAGAGAAATGAATGACTAACAAATCTAAGTACTGACAAACCAGCAAGGCGAACCAAGTCGTCGTAACCAGGTTGATCAGGAAGATGAGGACATACATGCGAATGAAGCTCATAATACCAATAATCCTCCCGTCAATGCAGGGGATGGTAACCAGAATGCTAACAAAAATACGGGTGAAAATTTGAAGATTAAAAACCTCGAGAGTAAAATCAATACATTGATTTCCGCTCAAGAGACGAAGAAGACGGGCATTCCTTGTCCATACCCAAGAGAATGAGAATCAATCCCGTATCCGGCGAAGTTCAATCTAATTAACTTCATGTCGTTTGATGGGAAGGGTTCACCCACTCAGCATTTGATTTACTTCAAATCACACTTGGGGGTTATCTCTGGCAATGAGCTTCTGATGGTATGGTCCTTCGTTAGCACTCTTCGTAGAGCCGCCTTTGATTAGTATCGCCGCCTCAAGCCAGGAAGTGTGAATAGCTGGGACGACATGGAGACTAAATTCCTCGCCAACTTCTTCGATGACGACACCGAGATATCCATCGGGTCATTGCTTGACGAGAAACAGAAAGACGGGGAATTAGTTGATACCTTCGTCAAAAGGTTCCGGAACAAGGCGATGAACTGTCAGGACCCGATCACTGAGGAATTCATTCTCCAGACTTGCCACAATAACCTCGCATTGGACGTGTTGGAAGTAATGGGAACAACACCATCCAAAACATGGAAGGATTTGAAGGTCCGAGGAGAGCAAGCCGAGCGATTCCTCAAAAGGAAGAAGGCCGAGAGGAGCCAACCGATGGCTAATCCTCTGAACTCGAACTTCGCCTTCCGTGGTAGGGGTAAGACACCTGCAGCGGTTGTTGATGCTAATCAAACGTCGCAATAGTAGCCCCAGAGACAGCAGAAGACTTCGGATCAGAGGCTCCAAAAAGAGTACTCCTTCAAGGACGAAGATGTTCCAGCCATCTTCGAATCCCTCCTTGAAAATAACGAGATCAAGATGCCACCCATCATGAATCAGGAGGAAGCTGACAATACTACGGATCCGAAATACTGCGCGTACCACAGGAGGATCCTTCATCCCACCAAGGCGTGCTTTACTTTAAAGAATAGCATCCAGACCTTGGTTGAAGCCGACGTCATAACGCTAAGGTAAGCCAGTTGAGAATGGCAACACTCCGAAGAGTATATGAGTATAAACTGCTTCTCAATCCTCCGACCGGTATAAGAGGTTAAACTGCTCCCTGATACTCCAATAGGTATATGAGTCTAAACTGTTTCCTACCGTTAACGGGAAGTTCCTAGAGAATTTTATACGTAATATTCTTAAGGATAACCCAATCATACAACCAGATGCAATGATAAACCCAGTTTCACGAAGAAGCTGGGGGTGGATGATTCATGTAACGGGAAGTTCCCGAAAGGAGGTTACATGTAATTTTCTTAGGGATAACTTGATCATTACAAATTAGATGATAAACACTAAACCCCCACCATGATTTGTATGAGTCAACACTCTCGTTGTAATTCGTACTCTCACTCTCACTATCTACTTGGTCAAACCTTCCTACAGTTAGGGCCACAACCAAAATCCCCTCTCGATTCCTTCAATGAATGAGAGGCCCATAAATTGAGCGATCAAACCTTCCTACAGTTAGGATCGTCTCAAACCTCCCATTCGGTCAAACCTTCCTACAGTTAGGACCAAAACCAAAATCCCCTATCGATTCCTCCAATGAACGAGAGGTCCACTTTCAAATCGAGTGATCAAACCTTCCTATAGTTAGGGTCACCTCAAACTCCCGCTTGGTCAAACCTTCCTACAGTTAGGGCTACAACCACAATTCACTCTCGATAAACGAGAAATTCATATTTAGTTCGGTAATCAAACCTTCCGACAGTTAGGGTTATCCAAATCTTTTTGATTCTTGGAGTGGAGATCTCACTCTTAGTTTCACCTTTCTGGGTTCTGGGGGTGGAGATCCCATCTCGAGTCTCCTTTCTAACTGGAGATAGAATATAAAATTCTTCCTCTTCAGTGTTGGGAGATAGAATATAAAATTCTTCCTCTCCTATTTCGGGTTCGCCTTCACCCTAAAAGAAGACCGGGAAATAGAATATAAAATTCTTCCTTTCCCACACCAACCCTTTTTCAAGAATTTATCAATCTAGGATTCATCCTAGGAAGTTTATCCCGAATCCTAAGTAGGGATAAGTCTGTGCCTAACACGCGCTGTCGGTTTAGTCTTTCTCCGTAGAAAAAGACACCAGAGTTCGATTCTGGGGTATCCTATCCTGAAACCTAAGCAGGGATAAGTCTGCGCCTAACCCGCGCTGCCGGTTAGTTCTTAACCGTTAAAATGAACACCCACCTACATATTCAACATTGTGGCAGGTTGTTATTAATAACACCAAAATCCATGCCTTACACGCATGGGGAATTTCATCCTGAATCCTAAGAAAGGATATGTCGACGCCTAACACGCGTCGCTAGGTTAGTCTTTTACTGTCTAAGAAGACACTAGAACCTAATTCTGGGGACCTTTATCCCAAAGCCTAAATAGGGATAAGTCAGCGTCTAATACACGTTGCTGGGTAGCCTATTCCTGTAACAATGGCGAAGTCTACGTATTCGAAGTCGTAGTACAAAGTCTCAGAGAATCCATTCTCTTAGCACAACGTTATATGAGGAACGGATTTAGACAATCCGCATGCTAGCCCGACTCAAACGGTAGTCGGTAAAGGCTAATCAAATCCGTTGAGGGCTGAGGGTTAGCCAAAAATCCTAAAGTCAACGCCTAACACGCGTTGCCGGGTAGCCTATTCCAGTAACAAATGGTAAAGCCTATGTATTCGACATCATAGCACAAATTCTCAGAGAATTCACTCTCTTAGCACAACGTTACATGCGGAACGGATTTAGACAATCCGCATGCTTGCCCGACTCAAACGGTAGTCGGTAAAGGCTTATCAAACCTGTTGAGGGCTGAGGGTTTGCCAAAAATCCTATGAGTATTATAGTCAATCATTCCAAATAGAGTGAGAAATCATAATAAAGATAAAGATAAAACCATTTCCACTAAGAGGATCAAAAGTCAAAATGTTCAGCAAATAAAATCATACATCAAGCCCATGGCTAAAAATCTGCTGACTAAACTTAGACGGCTTCTCATCATAAGCTTGCCTAAGCTCATCCTGCAATTCAGCTCTGATAGACTCTTCAGTGGTGGCTAAAGTCTTCACAGCAACCTCCTCTGTCTCGACCAGCTTCTGCTTCAAAGATTTCAACTCCTCAGATAAGGCAATGTGGGCTTAATGATCCTGTACCTTCGTCATTTGAAGGATACTCAAAGTCTCCTCTTCTTCACGAAGTCCTCTTCTGAGCTGTTCTATCTTGGTCTCACAAGAGGTAATAGAAAGGTCAAGATCGTCAAGTGAAGATGATCTAACACCAAGGTTGACTTCAACTCGATCTATCCAATCCCGCTGCACCTGAATCTTGAACTCAGCAAAAGCTCGAGTATCGCGCCATGTCTGTAAGCGAGTATCCAAATTGGCAGCAATGAATGAAAAGGCACCTGCATCCCGGAGCTCACGTAACATCTGAAGCTCATGCTCCAGGCAATCAAGGTTATCAATTATAGCCTTCGTCAGATCTGGATATCCTGCATCCCTTATTGAATTTATTCTGGCGTCAAGGAAAGGCTTAAATTGGTGAAGGAAAAGTCCGTCGTGGAAGAGTTTGCCAATCATAGTATTCACGAAGGAGAAGAAGGAGCGGACTTCTATACAGATGACGATCTTCTCAGGATCATTGTCTGATAACAACTCCTTCACGAGGACATGAAGCTGAGAAGAAAGCCCTACACAAAAAAGGGGGAAATCCGTCAAAAGCCTTGATGAGGAAATAAATGAAATTTCTCAGTTGCTTAATTTATACCTCCTTCCCCTTGAGTCACTGGGGGTAGTGGAGGTGTAACCACTGTTGATGTATCAGCTGATGTAGCTGGTCTCACAGCCGGCTCAACAGGATCAGTCTCGACAAAAGCTTCTGTCAAACACAAAACAAAATTCTCAGATTCATCACATTATAGTTGCATTAGTCATAAAATGGCTAGTCCTATAATTAACCTGAAAAGTACTCCGAAAAGTATACGAGTATAAACTGCTTCTTAGTACTCCAAAAAGTATATGAGTATAAACTACTTCTTACTACTCCAATAAGGTATACGAGTATAAACTATTCCCTATTTTTGTTGAGAAGTTTCTGGAGAATAATTTTCTAAAAATATTCTTAAGGATAACTCAACAATACTCCGAAAAGTATAAGAGTATAAACTGCTTCTCGAGACTCCAGCAGATGTACGAGTATAAACTGTGTCAAAACGCCAGACAACGTGTTGCAAATGAAGACTCAACGCCAACAATTGATGGTCAGTTCTATGTTGAAATAATAAACATGAGCTAAAGATCAGAAAATCAGGAATTAGCTTCAAGTTCGAAATTCCGACAACGGTCAGATAATAAATGCAGCATTGGAACCCTTGCAGACATTCGACAAAGCACCAAATAGCCTGAAGGATTGAAAGAATCAAGAATAGAAGCTATTCCAAGGTCCCGTTACACCGATTGAAGGTTGGGACAATCATATCCAAAGTATTCCAGACTCTTCTATAAAAGAATGAGGCTGAAACACTTTAGAGAGGGTATATGTAGGCGTATAAAACTGCTTATAGGTCCCTTAACACAGCTCAACACGATGATTCGACAAACCAACGAACCATCGGGCGATGAATCCAAGCATGCTCGTTAAACCATAGTATCGAGGCTAAGTAAGACGTGACGAAGCAGATTAACAAGGCGATGAGGTTAATGAACTCGAACACCGAAGCGTATTTACTGCCAAATCAGGATCTGGACTGCCAAATCAGAGTCCAGATCAACAAATC